>JAOXYD010028182.1:0-14271 GCA_028565735.1 Pinacopodium congolense | reverse complement strand
TGAAAATTCAAAGATAAATTTATGAACCTTAAGCACAAATTTCCACAATTTAAAGAAATTTAAAACTAAAGGTAACAAAAAAATAACAACTAAACATCTATAATGTTACAGTCATTTTATGTTATATCTTGTTGTCGTTTACATTCATTCGACGTCGTTTTGACTTTTTTTTGTAATTTATAGAAAGACGGGACAGTTATAACCAACTTGATATATAACAGCTTGTAATGTACGGATAATGAATGAATGAACATTTTTCTTCATTATTTACACGATTTTTTTATAGTATCAGAGCGGTGTTTCAATTTAAAATAGAAGATTATGTTTCTTGAAAGCTATATTATAGATGATATTATGAGATCAATGGAAGATTTAATGAGTGAGAGAATTGGAGAAATTCTAGATGGTGTAAGATCAAGAACTTATGGCGATTTGCTAGTTTTGCAAGGATCAGATCATCCAGGTATAATTATGGTCATTACACCTTTGAATGGAAGCAATTTTCTGTCATGGAGTAGAGTTATTAAAATAGTCTTGGGAGCTAAAGATAAACTTAGATTCATTAATGGAGCTTGCAACAAACCTAGTCCAGATTTTGCAGATCATGATAAATGGATTAAAGTAGATTGCATGGTTATTTCATGGATCTTGAATTTAATTGCTAAAGAGATAGTTGATGATTTTATATATGCTTCTTCTGCAAGAAAGTTGTGGTTGAATCTTAAGGAATGGTTTGGAGAATTGAATGGTCCGTTGATCTATTAGTTACAAAGAGAAATATCTACACAGGGTAATCAATCACTGGTGAAATATTATACATGCTTAAAAAAGCTTTGGGATGAGTTAGCTTGTATTTTGCCAATACCTCATTGTATGTGTGATCAATGTACTTGTGGAGTAGGAAAAACTATAGTAGATCAGGCATCTTTTAATCATCTCATACAATTCCTTATGGGTTTAAATGATAGTTATGACAACATTTGAATCGAGATAATAGTAATGGATCCAATACCCACTTTTAATAAAGCATAAGCCATGGTTTTGAGGGTTGAAAAACAACGAGAGATACATATGGGTCTGACAAATGCAATTGAGCATAATGCTATGTTAGTGAAGGGGAATGACAATAAAAGAGGTGGTTCAAGCAAACAACATAAGAAGAAAGGCTTTGTGGATAAAAGTCAATTACATTGTACCCATTGTGATAAAAATGGACATGACAAAGAAAGTTGCTTCAAGCTTTACAGATATCCTGATTGGTAGAAAGAGTTTAAAGGTCAGAAGAAAAGGGATTTCAATGCATATAAATCATATACTACATACTCTGTTGACACAGAAACTGAGATGCAAAATATGGTGCCCACTAAGCACCTTACAAAGGAATCACCTGTAGATATTGAGAAGCAAGAATTGTTGAAATTAATGATGGGCAAATCACCATCGGATCTAATATCCATGAATTTTGCTCATCTGTCAGACTTTGTAAGTAGCAATATACTTAATAATTTCCATATTGTTTTGAATTTTATGATATAATCGAATCCAATTGTTGGATAATAAATTTAGGAGCCTCTAACCACATGTCTGTTAATATGAAACTGTTAATTAATTCGGTTAAACCATCCAATCCTACTCCAGTTCATTTGCCAAATGGTACTATAAAATTGGTACAACATATTGGGAATGTTAAAATTGGTAGTAATCTTGTTTTTCCAAATGCCTTATATGTTCCTGGTTTCAAGTTAAATCTATTACCTATGCATAAGCTTGCTCAATTAGCTTGGTTCAAATTCCATTTCTTTCCCACACATTACGTTTTGCAGCCCTGAAGACTGAGGAAGTCTTGGATATAGGAAGAGTTGTTAAGAGATTGTATGTGATAGATGCAAATTCATTCACTGCACAGAATATTAACTCCATTTTATCTTGTTACCCCATGTCTAATACTGGTATTTTTTCGACGGATTTCATCAATATAGCTTCTGATAGTTCTTTTTGGCATCACCGGTTGGACATGTTCCTTCAAATGTGCTCAAACATATTCTTGTTCTTGCAAATAAAATAGACAAGTTTCATTCAAATTGTGATGTTTGCCCTTTAGCTAAACAACAATGGTTTCCATTTTCCATCAGTGAGATCAAAACAGTACATCCATTTCAAATTGTTCATGTGGATATTTGGGGTCCTTATAGAACTACTTAATGTCATTGGAGGCCATTATATTTTTACATTGGTTGATGATTTCACTAGAGCAACATGGATATACTTAATGTCTCACAAAACACAAAGTGCCTCTATTTTAGAAACTTTTTGTAGAATGGTTGTGACTCAGTTTCAATTTTCTGTCAAGATCATTCGATCTGACAATAGAGTAGAGTTTTTGGGGACTGTTTGTCAATCTTTATTTTCTCAGTTGGGAATTATCCATCAACGTTCTTGTATTTACACTCAATAGTAGAATGGAGTGGTAGAGAGGAAACATAGGCATTTGCTACAAGTTGCTCGTGTTTTGATGTTTCAATCTCCTATGCCTCAACAGTTCTAGGGGAGGCTGTATTGACTACAATCTATCTCATTAATAGGTTGCCAACACCATATTAAAATGGCAAACTCCTTATCAATGATTATATGTTATGATTCCAAATTATGATTTCCTTAAATCTTTTGGATATTTGTGTTTTGCTACAAATACACATACATCTAAGGATAAGTTTGCACCAAGAGCCTATCAATGTGCATTTCTTGGATATAGTTTTGGCCACAAAGTTTATAAACTTTTTGATCTTGACTCCAAGTTAGTTCTGGTATCTAGGGATGCCATTTTTTGTAAGGAAGTATTTCCTTATAAGGATGTTGTTGCCCATGATTAAGTAACTCCTTTACCAATTGTATCTGATATTTTGTCTTTTGATATGTCTACATCCTCACCTGCTTCTGCTACTAATGATTCTCAATCTTCGTCATTAAACTTTTTTCCTGCTTCATCACCCCCTAAGTTTGCAGTTACTACTCCTCTACATTGGAGCACTAGAAATCCAAAAAGCCTACTTGGTTACAAGATTTCATTTGTACTAATGTTACTTTTTCTGTTACTGATTCCTTTGATGCTGTTTCAACATATGTTATTGAACCTATTTTTCTATAATTTGACTATGTATCTTTTTTGTTAATCTTTTTAATGTCACCAAACCATCTACATATTCTCAAGCAATTGTGATCCTAATTGGATTTAAGAGATGCAACAAGAATTGTATGCATTGGAGGCTAACAATACTTGGGAACTCACTTATTTACCTTCCAACAAGAAGGCTTTAGGTTCCCATTGGGTTTCCAAATTGAAGTTCAAATCTAATGGCACCATTGATAGGTATAAGGTAAGACTGGTTGCTAAGGGGTTTAATCAAATTGAAGGTGTTGATTATATGGATAGTTTTTCCCCGATAGCCAAATCTGTTACTGTTTGTCTCCTTATCTTAGTTGCTATTTTTTATAGCTATCCTTTGTATCAATTGGATATAAATAATGCTTTTCTCCATGGATTTCTAGATGAAGAGGTATACATAGTTCCACCAAAAGGATACACAAAGGCTGCTGATGGTCAAGTGTGTCGTTTAAAGCGTTCTTTATATGGTTTGAACAGGCTTCAAGACAATGGAACTAGGAATTCTGTCGCTAGCTTCAACGATTTTGGCTTCATATAGTCTAAGTATGATTCCTGCCTTTTCAATAAGCCTTTCAGTGATTCTTTTATGGTCCTCCTTGTTTATGTTGATGATGTTCTACTTGCTAGTCCATTTAAGGATGATCTTTCTGCAATTAACCATTTTATTCATGAAACTTTTACAATTAAAGATCTGGGCATTGCTAAGTATTTCTTAGGATTGGAAATAACCCATTCTTCTCATGGTATTCTTATTAGTCAATGCAAATACATTTTAGATATACTTTGTGATGATGGTTTTCTACACGCGAAGCCTTCTTCTACCCCTTTTACCTCATAAACTTAAGCTTAATACCGATGTTTGACATAAATTTCACCTACTCAGATAAATCTTATGGAGTGCAACAACTCAATCAATTTGTTCAGCATCCCTGTCAAGTTCATTGGGACACTGCATTCCATCTTCTTCGTTATCTTTGAGGGTGGGGGTCACAATCTACTGGTTTGTTTTTCCCTGTCAACAACTCTTTCCAGCTCTCTATTTTTTGTGAAACCGATTGGGCCTCCTGCCAAGATACACGTCACTCTTTAACAAGTTTTTACATTTTTCTGGGATCCTCTTTGATTTCTTGGAAAACAAAAAAATAATCTACGATCTCTCGATCATCTGCTAGAGCGAGTATCCTAGTATGGCGACTGCAGCTTGTGAACTTCAATGGATTTCCTACATTCTTCATGATTTTCGTATCCCTGTTTCTTTACCTGTGCCTTTTTTATGTGACTATAAGGTTGCATTACACATTATCACCAATCCGGTCTTCCATGAATGGACTAAGCATCTCGACATAAACTGTCATGTCGTTCGAGATTTGTATCAATCTGGTTTCTTGGATCCTCACCATGTTTTTTCAAAATGTCAGATCGCTGACATTTTTACCAAGCCTTTGTCATCCCCTGCCTTTTGTTCTCTTCTTGCGAAGTTATTAGAGACGAATATCCAGTAAATGGCAATTGAACAACGGAATAAGGGAGAACAGAGTGCCACAGTTGTTCTTTATAGTGCTATAATGTTATAGTTGTTTTATGTTATATCTTGTTTTCATTTACCTTGGTTTGACGTCGTTTTTACTTATTTTTGTAATGTACAGAAAGGCAGGATAGTTATAACTGACTTGATATATAACAACTTGTAATGTACAGATGATGAATGAATGAACATTTTTCTTATTATTTACATGATTTGTTCAGAGTAACCATTGCTCTTTCCTCAATTGACCTAGGATTTCCATGACTTTGTACAAAAGAGTAAAGTTTCATTAGAAGACGAACATCAATTTTAAGTACATATAAATAGATAGATTTCATAAGAAAGACCAACAAAGAACAAAAAGCAATAAAACCCTAAAAAGCATACAAAATACCTAATTAAGTAGCCATTTTTAGATGAAATATTGAAAATATTCCTTACCCATATAATAGAATAGCCACCACATGATAATCATCAAATATTTTGCTTATGGAAATCATGACAACTTTATCGAATTGTAACGTTTGGTTTTGACGATGATAATGGCTTTGTAGTGTACATAAACCGAACCAGTCTGGATTCATTATATATAAATTCTCGCAAAAGTAAATGACTATCAATCTTTCTTTGAGGAACCATTGCTCTTGCCTCCATTGAACCACTGTCTATAATCATAAGCTTTATCAATAGCACAACCACATATATTCCATTTTCCATCTAATATATATATATAGTTAGTTTTGAAGCAATTTCTATTAGAAAGAAAGTTAAAGTTATAGATGAAAGGTGTTATGTTTCATGCTTCTAAAAGGTGCTTTATATAGGGGATTGAAGGTTGGAAATAGGGAAGGGCTACTGGCTTCAGCGAACTTTCCAAAATTAAGGGCCTGTCTGTTTTCATTTATATTTTTTGTTTTTCTGTTTATGTTTTCAAAAATAGAGAAACAGAGGAAAAAATGCGTTTGTCTATATTCTATTTTCGTTTTTCTATTTTCAAAATCAGATAAATAAAAACAAAAATAGAGAAATAAGAAAATGATGTTTTTCTTCATTTTGAAAACAGGTTTTATAAATAGATATTTTTACATTGAATAATGAATATAATCTGTTGACTAATAATATATTTTTAAGATGTATAAGAATATTTTGGTCAAATAATTTAAATTTATTTCATATTTGATTATCATTATTAAATTATATATTTTTAATAAATTTCAACCAAACATATTTTTGTTTTTTGTTTTTTATTAAAAATATAAACTAAATAGGTTTTCTTTTTTCTTTATAAGAAAAACAGAAACACAAAAATAAGAAATAGAAATACAAAATAACAACGAAAAAACAGAAGTATTATCAAACGGCCCCTAAACAAGTCATTAGAATTTTTACATGGACATGTATTATCTAAATTTCATTAATTTGTATAACTAAATAGTTCATGAAACTGGAGTCTTACAGTCCCTCATTCGTAGGGCTTCATATATATATATATATATAAGAAGAATAACTTAATTTAATAAAACAAGATCATATAATATAATACATAACTTCTTTCGCATGCACTAATCAGTGATAGCTAGAAAAAGCTGGAGAATTTTCTCTCCAAACTTAAAGATAGTAGTATTTGAGTGATTCGAAGGGGGAAAAACCCTTTTATATATTGGATTGGAGTGAGAATATTAATTTCTTGAAATTCATATGCGACTTAATTTTTAATGAAGATTTAAACAAAATTGTAATTGTTTTATAGTTATAAATTCATTTTTAATATTAATATTTATTTAATATAGGGATACCAATTTGGAATTGCTCAAATTTTCTTGAAGTGAAAGATGGCCAATTTGAAATAGAGATACCGCCATTTTTATCATGGTTTTAGAGCTCCTACTTATTTTGACGTTCAACATATTTCTCATTTAGAATACAAATAATAATGTTAAGAATTAATTTATAAATATCAAAATTCATTTGAGTTTTAGTCAAAAAATTTTGTGAGCGTTCATATTTTTGTTATAAGCACTTAATACCAACGTGCCTTGAATTTTTTTTTCATGGACTTGACAGGTAGGCTTATCACACTTAGAAGGATTCTTTGTGAAAGCATTTATTATCAATTTGGAATTGCTCAAATTTTCTTGAAGTAAAAGATGGCCAATTTGAAATAGAGATACAGCCATTTTTATCATGGTTTTAGAGCTAATACTTATTTTGACGTTAAACATATTGTTCATTTAGCACCAGTCTCCTATCATTTGGTATTCCCTAAGAGCAATATATATGTTGAGTTTGAATACAGATAAAGATGAAGTTGACAAATCTCTTGCGGCAAATTTTATGCGAAGGACGTAATTAATGGAAAGGAAACGAAAAACCCTTGTCAGAAGGGCTTTATTTATTTCTCGTGATTCAGGTTGAACTGAATTTATGAAAATAGCACTTGATAGAAAGTATAAGTTAAGCATATATGGCATTAACTGTATAAAAAACTATGTAATAAAACACTCGAATCAAGTTTGAGGAAGTAAGTTTTGTAATATTATCATGTCAAAACGAAAAGAGGCATAACCCTAACTGTATATGGGAACACCGTCGAAGGGACCTCATCGGATTGCGTGACTCGGTGCACTAGCGCCTTTACGGTGGTGAGTCGTAATTATATCCCTTTTTGACGAGAATCTACCCTTTTTGCATAACAGGTGCGGTTCTATCATGAGCAAATTTTTCTTTAGAGTAATCCGATTTATCAAAGGTCAATATAGAACTCTCTCTTTCCGCACATGTGAGTGGTACATCTAATATTGAGGGAGGAATCACATGGCAATTTAGGCTTTGTTTATTACCATTTATTTTCTTGATTTTTATTTTTATTTTTTAATACAAAAATCAATGGTAAAATATGTTTATTTTACTTCTATCTATAAACACAAATTATCAATTTTTTATAAATATAAATCTAATTTTTTATATTTAATAAATAAGTTTTATAAGAAAATCTTTTATATTGAATAATATATATAATATATTAATTAATATGTATTTTTATGATATAATAAACCATTTTATTCTAATAATTTAGATTTATTTTGTATTTAAATGTCATCAATAAATTAATATTTACAATAAATATAAATTAAATAGATTTTTATTTTCAATTTTTTATTACAAATCTCAACAAAACAAAAAAAATTTTCTTTAAATAAAAAAGAAACAAAAATTAAAAATCACAATAAAAATAGAAATAATAACAAAAAAGCCTTATAGTACTTCATTGATTATAGTACTGTCATCTCCTTCGTGAGCACAATTAATTTCCTGACTATTCTCTTCGTATTTACACTATCTTGAATAATGGTCTATTTTATGGCAAAAATAATACTTTATATCAGATTTATTTTACTTTTCTTTACGGTGTCCATGAATTCCAACCTTTGTAATTTGAGTTATGTTGCTAGACAAAATGTGATCACTATAAGTCATGTTTTGAGTGTTAGTGGTAAAGCTTATCATAATAACTCTTATCCTCATCCTACACTTCAAATATTTTTGTTAATGATAAACTCTTCCTTATCTTGTATACAATTAGTTAGTTAGATCTCTTGAGAAAAATTTAGGATTGAATAGAGTACAGTCGCAATTAAAATAAAATTAAAAAAATAAAGATAAAATAAACACATATATTTTACGTAAAAAAAACCCCTAAATCGGGGTAAAAGTCAAGGACAAAAATAAAAGAATTTTACTAGTGAAAAATTAGAAAATTATTAAAAAAAACTAGACTCATAAAAATATATAATATTTTGTCTTTCTTTTTTTTCGCTCTGTTTTCTTCTTTTATAGGCAGGAGCATGCATGTTAATGGCTAGCCATTTCTTTTTGTTTTATTAGACAAGATAGACATTGAATTTAGTGCCTAGTAAGCTAAGTTGTTTCTTTTGATAATTCTTCCACTTAAATATTTGATTGAGAAGCAATCATATTTTTATACTATTCTTTCTTCCTAATTGCTTCATATTTCTTACGTCTCTGTCAAGTCACAAGAGGATCGATACTACATAAACTTATAACTATTGATTGCCTTTGTCATAAAATATGTCAAGTTGTCCATAGTATGAATTTTTCACATATCTACCATGCCTTCTTCTACTTTCTCATGAATGAAGTGCTAATGAACTCAAATGTGTTTTTATCTTTAAATGAAATGTTAGATTCTTAGTCATTATAATTTTTACTAATATTAGGCAAGAACTTTCGTGTCAAAAACTAAGACGTGGAAGTTTTTCATAAAAAAAAGGAAAGGACTTAGTGGTCGAAGATTAGACAAGTCTGAATTTTTACAAGACTAAATAGTTTGTGGAAATAGAGGCTTACTGTGATACTATCCCTCGTAGATTGAGCTTTATATATATATATATATATATATATAAGACAAATTAGTTATGATAGAAGTCTAGTGGTGTCTCAATAGCATTGTTTGGTAGTGAAAACAATGGCAAGCATTGTTGTTGGTGGTGTGCAATGCTATAGATCTGGTGATGGACAATTTTTTTTTGTCATTGATGAATAAGATTTAGATATGGATTTTGATACGTTTCTTTTCCTTTTGATTTCTTTGACTATGGAAGGATGATTCAACAAGGCTTCATCTCCTTTCACTGAGTTTTTATCGATTGCTAACGTTAGCTCTCTGTCAGCTTTCTAGTTTTATCTAGTAACGAGAATCCAGATAATTAGAAGGCATTGAAGTTTTCATTAATTGGAGTAGTGATTTGGATTTCGGTGGAGTTTTCGTTGATTGGAGGAGTGCTGGCTTCTACAAGTTAGTGTTGTCTAAGTGCAGGAGATAGACTTTAAGGCAACATACTTATAACAAATATTCGGTTCATCTCCGGATATTGCAAATCTTGCATATTAAGTGTTTGACAAAAGTCTCAAAAGAGGTACAATTATAACAAAATTCAGGAAGAACATACATTGAGGTTCAGATATGACTCACACAAGATCTACCATCAAATCTTCTCAATTCAACCATGCTCCTCAAACGGAGGCCAATTTGCTGCGAATTTATATGGATAATTTACCACCAAATTGGCAATCACTTAACTTTTAGCAAATCCTATTTCGTTATGAAATCAAGGCACATGTATACGTAGCAATTAAATTTAATGCTAAAGGACTCAGATTTGGGTTCATGTATCTTGACAAAGGAACATATTTTAATTTAGCATTGCGTCAGATTCGATCAATTGTTATTGGTGCCTATCATGTTTGTGCTTTTCATGAATGATTCCCTTTGCGAAAGAATAATCAAGGGCAACTACAACAACGATATATAAATGATCATTAGAGACAAGTGCAATGTATCCCTAGACGCCATTATCCAAGTTATAGAGATAATGGCATGTATGTACAAGTGACTCAAGGTGAAAAGAATGTGGAGATATTGAAGACGCAAGTGCTTGCACCATGGCTAATTAGATTGCTAATTACGGTAATACATAATCCAAAACATTTACTGTTGGTTAAAAAGAAACTCATTGAGAGTGGAGTGGAGTTTGATAATATATCGATTTTGGGATCTAAACAGGTGTTAATCACTTTTAAATCTAGGGCAGCAGCTGAGATGTTAATAAAAGAAAAAAAAACACGCTTTTGTCAGACATGTTAAAAAAAGTGTTAGAGTGGTCTCCTTCACACTGCACTAAAGAACGACTAGTATGGACTGATTTCTTTGGTGTCCCATATAATTTATGAAATGAGGAATTCTTTAAGTCTTCGGCTCATCACTTTGAGACGTTTGTGAACATACATTCAGATACAATAGCCTGTACTAGATTGGATTTGGCAACTGACCTTATTTCAGCACCGGCATCTTTGATTAATTTAAGGGTTAATGTGGTGGTAAATAAAGAGATGATGCTTGTTTATGTAAGGAAAAAATTCAATGAAGGTGAAATTTATAAGATTTGAGGAAGATGTTTATTTATTGAGTCTAGATGAGGTGTGGTCCAATTGGCATCCTCTAGTGGGTATACAACATTCTATTCAAAAAATAATGTAGGAAGTATTAATACAATTGCCAGAAGAAGATGCAGGACAAGACTGCGTAGGGGAAACGCAAATGGAGAATCAGAATCTTTCATTACAAGATAATTTACACCCAGATCAACCAATTGTGGATATTTGTAGGAAGGTAGGTATAAATGATGGAAATTCTATGCCAATAGAGAATCAAGTACAGAATTATGAGGAAGAATATATAATGAAGTCAGCATATCCTATACTAAGCAACCCATTTATTAAAATTAGAAAGAATTATATACAGAAATTAAGAAAATACAAAAAAGTGGTTCACGGGGTAGTCTTCAAACATGTTCTTCAGCTTCAAATCCTATCTCAGAGACATATATTCAAAACTGCAATAAAAATTGGACAAACAGACAGGAGATAGTGAAAGCTTCTACAAGTCGAACCAAATTAGTAGAGGATGCATAGGATGTGAGAATGTAGTTGGGTTTATTTGAGACTTCTTCTAAAGAAGAGGTAATCAAGGTGATTAGTACTAATCTAGCTCAGGATCCTAAAGGAGAGAGCTAATTATTTACAGGATTTTTTAGTTCAAGGTTAACTTATTATTATGTCTCTATTAAATTTTATTTTTTAGAATTGTAGAGGACGGTTACATACAAGTAGAAAGTAGTCTGTTATTAAAAAGTTATGTTGTCTCAATAAGGCGATGTTTATAGGGTTAGTTGAAACAAAGAAAGAGCATATCGATGATTTTATAGTATGGAATCTATGGCCAAATAGTGGTTTTTATTATGGATTTATACTATCTATTAGGGCATCAGGTGGACTTTTATTGGTTTGGAATGAAGTACAAATGCAAGTTAGGAAATTTTATAATGATGAATGGTGGATTTCAATGGAGTTTGTATGGGATGGTATGTTGATTACATTTATGTTGATTTATGCTTTTAATTTAGATGAACAAAGAAAGGTATTATGGAATGAGTTGCAACAGATAATGTCTTTCCAAGGATATGTTGTGAGGGTAGGGGACCTTAATAAAGTTTTGCATATTGGTAAACAGAATACTTGTTATGGGATTACTCCTTTGATGCAACAATTTTGAAAATTCATTGCAAACTCTAATTGCAAACTTAGGATTACCATTGTCTACAAGATCATTGCAATGTAGGGATTGGCAGCTAATAGTTATGAAGATCCAAAGTAGACTAACAAGATGGAAAGGGAAGTTGCTATCAATGGCCAGAAAACTGATGCTTATTAAATCAGTAGTATGTAGTATTCCTACTTATTTCATGTCTATGTATGTGATGTCAAAAAATGTTCAACAAATATTAGAAAAGTTGATTAAGTAATTTTTATGGAATGGTAAGATAGATGCGAGAGCATTTTCTAAAGTAGCATGGGAGGATATTTGTTTGCCTTATGATTAGAGGGGTTGGGGTTTGGTGCAATTACTTGATAGAAATCGATCTTTTTTGTTAAAATGGGTATGAAAGATTATGAATGGCAGCTGTGAGATGTTGTAGGAAAAATTATAGGTTCTAATGATTTTTTGCGTAATTAACATGAGTTTGATCATTAGAACTTTCTCAAATTATCTCATGTATGAAGAGGAATTTGAAAACTATGTTATAATGATAATGGGGTATGGAATATCTTTATTAACAATTGCACTTTTCTTGCTAAG
Organism: Pinacopodium congolense; assembly: GCA_028565735.1. Classification (NCBI taxonomy): domain Eukaryota; kingdom Viridiplantae; phylum Streptophyta; class Magnoliopsida; order Malpighiales; family Erythroxylaceae; genus Pinacopodium; species Pinacopodium congolense. The sequence continues at coordinate 1,866 of JAOXYD010028182.1, read as the reverse complement.
GATGGAAGTTTGATTAGACTTTGGTTGGATAAGTGACGAACACAAAGTGTGTTGAGATATTTATTTCCAAGACTATTTAGATTATCAAGTGTGAAGAATGAAATGATTGAATCCATGTATCTGAATCAACATGATGATATGGGACATATATGATGACCATTCAGGTAGAGACAGAGATTAAAGCAAAACGAACAGCAACACTTGGTACAAATGTTGCAAATCATTCAGAATTTATAGCAAATGATGAATGAATCGGATCAGTTATCTTGGGAATCAACAAGATCAATTTATACAGCAAAGTCTTTGGTAAAATCAAGATATGAATAGAATGAGATATATGGATTTAAGAGGATATAGTTTACATTTGTTGCCTATAAAATCAAGTTGTTTACATGTTTGATATTCAAAGGGAGATTGGTAGCTAAAGCACATTTGTTGAAAAGAGTTGTGATAACTTAAAATAATATTTTTTGTTATTTTTATGACTTGATTGAGACGCAGGAGCACATTTTTTTGTATTGTAAGTTTGCATAGATTACATGGACCAAAGTTTTGAAAATATTTAGGTTTGTTTGGGTTCTATCTAGCTCGGCTAATCAGTTCTTTTTGGAGTGGAGAAGTATTTTTCAAGAATGTGTAAAAGGAAAATTTTGGGAAGCATTATGACAAATCATTATTTGAGAGCTATAGAAAGTACATAATAGATGACATTTTGCAAGAAAGTAATCTTGTGTAGATGATATTTTACATAAATATTTTATTCAAGTTGTTTTTTAGATGAAATGTCAAGATAGGGAGATTCATTTTGATGATAATGAGATTTATAGATGTCCATAAATTTTATTACAATATTGATATAAGTTTAATATGGCTTTTTCTTTATTCAATGTTATAACCTAGTTTATGACGAAAATACCTTGAGTATAGTATTTTTTCCTTATTTTAATTCACTATTTTAGTGGCTTGATCTTTTAATAAAATTCATAATTTATAAAAAAAGACAAATTAGTTAGACAAATTAGTTAATTTAATAAGACAAGATCATATAATGATATGTAATCTCTTACGCATGCACCAATCCGTGGCAGCTAGAAAAAGCCAGAGAACTTTTGTCTCAGAACCAGAAGATATTGGTCTTTCGGAAGATTCCTGGAAAAAAGAAAATACCCTTTTATTTATTATATTTGAGAGGGATATTAGCCCCTTGAAGTCCATATATGATTTAATTCTAAACAATTTTTAGTCATTTTTAATTTATAATTTTTTAAATATTATTATTTATTTAGAAAACATTTTTATCTAAATAAAATTTTAAAATAATTCTTACAGTATAAATAAATATTTATCATTATGACATATTAATTGTAACGCACTGTATAAGAATTATTTGTATACAAATAATGTTTTCAATAATTAATTTATAAATATCAAAATATTATAAATTTATTTGAATTTCAATCATAATTTTATGTGTGAATTCATATTTTATTCATAAAATCTTAATATCAACATGTCTTGAATTTTTCTTCGTTTACTTGACATTTGCCTTATTATGTCACACCTAGAAGGATACTCTGTCAAAGCTTTTATTATCAATTTGGAATCGCTCAAACTTTCTTGAAGTAAAGATGGCCAATTTGAAGTAGAGATAGAGCCGTTCTTGTCATGGTTTTTTTCACACCTTTTGTTTTAACCCTAAAATTTCCTACGGTGGAAGTTTTAGGTTAGTTATATAGCTTATCCTTTGAGTTGTAATTAATAGAAACTTTTCTTTTTTGGATGTCGTAACTTAATTTACGATGAAAATACTTTAAATTATTTTAAAGTATAAGTCACTATTTTAATGACATAGTCTTTTAATAAATT
>JAOXYD010028172.1:0-14271 GCA_028565735.1 Pinacopodium congolense | reverse complement strand
AGATTGAGCGTATGCTTGAAGTTAAATTAGGTGACTTGACTGGAAGGTGAATCATACTGATTGATTGAGGTAGTCGGTTACGTAAACTTGGTCAGAAATTGATACTTGAGTGATTAGGGAATGTGTGAAATTATCATGCATTTTCATATATAAACCTATGTGAGACATTGAGCTTATCTGACTATATTTCAGTCATTTTATTTTTCTTGTTGTGTGCGATGCTCCCCCTAAGAAGATTACCTTTAGAACTTACTCTGAACTGGTTTGAAACTACTAAATACATGTTATATGGAAATGATTAAGGCCTTCTTTATTTTTAAACCCTTGACTTAAATGACCCTCCTAATTTATTATCCCTTGTAGTTCCTTTTAAGCCTTTAACCTTGTTGTTTCTTGAATTAAACACCTTATATCAAAACTCAAAAATCCCATTATCCTACCTTATCACAAGTTTAAGAAAGTACTAAGTGTGCATTAGTTTGGGATTTTACCTGCATTTTTTCTTCAGAGATGGGTTGAACAATACTTCTACTCTTATAGCACATTGCATTTAGCTAATTTTTTGTTCATTCTTTTAGTATTATTGTCCAAAAAGAAAGAAAAGAACAAAATCAAATGAAAAAGAAAGAAAGAAAAGAATCAAAGTTAGTAGCAATAATAAATGTTGAGTAGTTATTTATTTACATGCATATCTCAGAAATACATTTTATTGTCCCTTTATATATTTAGTGCTTTATGAATGCTTGGGAAGAACCCATAAAATCTATTTTTTGACTCACCTTGACCCTGGCCCCATTACAACCTTAATTAAAAGTCCTTTTAATCCATTTAGCATGTAATCTGTGTGGAGGAGAATTGATGAATTTGTAAGCCTATGGTAGTGTAGTCTCTTGGAAAGAGTCTTAAGCAAAACACCAACCCTTAAACACTTGAGTGAAATGAGTGAATAGCATGAGAAAAATCCATCTTGGTTTTATGCTTACCTTTGATAAATGGTATCATAAGTTGAGCTTGTTCATGTGTATTGATGAAAAAATTATGATGTGAGTAGTAGCTTGATATTTAAGTTGATATTTAACTTAGGGAAAATCTTTCCTAGTTCATCCACAAGCTCCTTAATCAAATTCTATATAATCCATATATAGCGTCTATGAATTATCCTCCTTCTTAACCAATACCACTGGAGAAGAAAAGGGCTAATACTTTCTTAAAGGATACCTTGATGTAACATATCTTTTACTTGTCCTTAATAGCTTGCTTTCACACTTCAACATACTTATAAGTTCTAATATTGATAGCTTTGTACCCTTTTTTAACACTAGCTGATGGGCATGTTTCCTTTTTGGAGGTAGCCTTATAGGTTATGCAAAAACTTCTGCATATGATTTAATAACTACTAAGTTTTCTGTTGAAAAGTTATTATCTCTAGTTCAGCTTCTTAATTTACCTCCATTCCTTACATCTCATAACTCGATGATAGTTCCCATTGGATTGGACCTCTTTGTTGTAACAAAAAAAATTTATAGATCACATTAATGTGTTTTCCTAAATGGTCTTTGGCCATTTGAATGATCTACTCATCCTATCCTAATTTTAAATACCATGCCATTCCCTCCAATCTTGATAACCAATGCTTTTGATTGAAGTGTATGCCCTTTTATTATCCAACTCAAGTTTTTATGCTTTTAGTTACACCAAATCTTCCATCCCTCCTCCCACTGTAATTACTATAGATTGTATTGATTATAACTTTCCTTCATCTTTCTTCACCAGTTCCTCATCAATGAAGTTATGACTGCTCCCTCCATCAATCAATATATGCATTACTCTTCTATTGAAAACGCCCCTCCCCTTTATTTGTTTATAAGCACCTAAAGCCATTCTTGTAATTACTTGGATTGAAATGGTAGGTGTCTATCAGCTACTCTAATCTTTTGGTTCCCTTTCATCTTCTGAACCCTCCAAGACATATATATGAAGCTGTCTCTTCTTATTCTTATAACCCGATGTAAACTTCTTATCATACTAAAAGCGCAAACCTTTAGCTCGTATTTCATTTGTCTCCTTACTATTGATTGATTTTGTCAGTTTACTTTAACTGATGCAAGTTTGGGTAAGATCCTTTATTAAGTCTTGTTCAAGGTGTTAATTCAAGTCATTCCTATTGCTTGATCCTTCCATTGACCCCCATAAGTAGCTACACAGTATGAGAACACCAATTTTTGTTTCTTGGCTTCTTTATAAGCTTGATGATGATTGAACATCTTAACCAGATATTTAATTTCAAGCTTAAGGTCTTTCAAGAATAGGCTTACGAAATAAGTTTTTGGCATTACTAATTTATGGGACAATGCATCAAATATGTTACAATACTCCTTCACTATTGTAGCTTAACTTAACTCCTTCAATTCTCCTATAGGATCCTTAAATAGGGAGTCCCCAGAACTTTGTTCCAAAGCTATTGGATATTCTCCCTAACTTGTAGGCTTCATCATTAATCTGGTCCTCAAGTAGAGTTGAAGCTATGCCATAGCTTCTCCATTTAAGTGCATGGCTACAATTTTAACTTTCATATCTAGTGGTGTTCAATCTAATGCAAGGAATTGTTCACATTTGAATACCCATTCACGTAATCCCTCTCCATGGAAAATTGAAAACTCTATCTTGCTAAATCTTGTGGGAATCATGTAGCTATTTTCCCAATGAATTTTAGTGAGATGTGATTCTGTGACCCTTTTATCCTCCTTTATAGACCTATGGTTTTGCTTCTTCTCCAAATGCAATCACATTATTAACGATAATGTTTCCTTTCTTTATTTCCTTAAATTTGTCTTGAATAATCTAATTCCTCTCTTCTATCTCTCCGCCTTTTAAGTCTTCTTCCACACTCTTCACCATCTTAACGGAAGTTTCAAATGTCCCAAAAAGGGTGCAAATGTGGAACGAGAAGTAAAAAAGAGAGAGCGAGAGAGAGAGAAAGAAGTCAACAGTTATGACATTGTTCTTTAATAACATTGCCAGATTCATTTAAACTCTCTTTCATGTTTTCATTTATATTTTCCTCTAATTAATACTTGATTGTCTTTATCCTTTTTTTTTCTACTTCTCATTCCTAGTTTAAAACTATATTTACCAAGATTTTCTCCTTTTAATTGCATTAAAGTTTCATTTTTTATGTTCTTTTATGAACATTACAGGCACCTTCAATGCTTGACACATTATATTCTCTTATGAAGTAAATTTTTGCTGAAGCATATAGGAAATTTTTGTCATAATGGATGCTTATTACTCAAAATCAAATGTAAGAATTAAATAATCTAAAAGGAAACATTATAGAGTTAGCAGATATTGCAAAAGGATTTGTTCATCACATATCAAGTGGCTCAGTATGGTTAGAGTAAGTGCTATTGCTGTCAGTTAATTTGTGCATTTTAATTACAAGAACAGTGCTACAACCACATGCAAAGAGATCTTAAGCCTCTATCAAGCCATTTCATTACATTCAAGTAGAATAGAGCCACATTTCTTCCTCTATAGTAATAGTAATAAGTACATTACTAATATGATCATTACAAATCAGAATGCCAATGTTTCTTTCAAGATAAAATGAAAATGGATTTCTCTAAAACTTTCTACTTAGATAATAGAAGATGTAAGTAAGTTTGATAAAGTTATGTCATTCAATAATTTCTTAAATTTAAAGCTTTAATAATTCTCACAAATATGTAAAAGGGAGGTGTGGTTTGACTTTGTCAGTATTATAAAGTCAAATTCGGCTAATAAATTCATTAGTGTGCGTAGAGGTAATATGTTCACATATCATTACAATAATGTGATTACTTTACAAATATTTGATTTTTTAAGAGGTAGAAGGAGCTTACCCTTTAGTTTTTTTGTTTCTTTGGTCTATCAAATTGCTTTCCTTCATTAAATAGATTATATGGGTATTAACGAAATGCTCACATGCTTAAGAATGGAACTGCATTCGGATTCATTGATACCACATCGAAGCATGAGAGTTCCTTTGAGAGTTACATGAAGATAGATGGGGGTTAAGGTTGAAGAAATTTTGACCAACTGAAAGAAAGCATTTGATTATGACAATAGAAGTTTCAAAGGTCTTAAAGAGGGTGAACATGTGGAAGTTGGGAAAAGTCAAGAAAATGGAAAGAATTCAACAATTATAACATTGTCTTTGAAGACGAAAGGTTGTGATATAGAGGAAACAACTGAATTCTATAAGTGCCAATCCTTTCAGGTGCTATTAATGTTTTAATAGTGATAGGCATGAATTTTTTTTATGCTTTTATATGTGAATTAACTTTCATTCATCCCTATTTTTGGTTTAAAAGTGTTGAATTTATATTATTATATGTTGAATGACATGTTTGATCTTTTAGCACAAGTTCTAGATCAAAGCATCAATTTTTAGAGAGAATTTGAGCAAAAATTAGAAGGAAAGCTACTGTCTAAAATATCAATAGTAGTTGAAGGTAACCACGATTGAAGATGTAGCAACCATCATTAAAGGTTGAAGACTGCACCATAAATGGTGGTTCAAAACAGACTATCTTTGATGGTTAATGAATCACCGTTAAAGGTTTTACCAATGAAAAAAAGGATAGAAGGTCTTTTTTAAAGTTCTATCTTACTTTAATTGGAAAGGGTATATAAGGCCCCTAAAGAGGCAAAGGCAAGGGAGAGAGTAGCCATTACCATTTTCCTAAATTGTTTATCTTGTTTCTTGCAATTTCTTTATGTTTTTTGTGCTATAAGTTGGGTTTTGCTACTAGTTTGATTTCAATCTATTTAGTTTAGTGTTTTATGTAGTTTTATGCTTTAAGTACAGTTTTTCAGTGATCTTTTACTTATATTTTTGTATTTCCATGTTTCAAGATGTTTAGATTTGATGTTTGATGAGTTTTGGGCTCGAATTTCATGGATATTGTATGGATGTTGGATTTTATATTAATAGATGGCTTTCTTTTCCTTTTTCAGCCTTTATTTTTATTGTTTAAGCTTGGGTTTTTATTTTTTCAAGTTCGTCTGTATTAATTACTAGTATGTGTGATGGTTTGTCTTATAGGTTTCCATTTATTTTTAATGTTTTTGGTTAGTTATGTTCGGTAGTTGAGATTTATGCATTTTCCTATGCTCTAAATTGTTTAATTTATTTATTCTATTTATGATTTCTACAATTTTTTTTGAGTGGTTAGTTTAGGTTTTATGTATCGGTTGGAATTAAATTGAATTTAGGTTTACAAATATTAGGTTTTCATTAGATTATTATGGAATCCCAAATTTTCATTACTTTCCTTAAAATTTTCAGCCTTGATTTCATTTGATTAAGTATGGGTTATGATTATTTAATTTATGTTTTGATTAATTTGAGCATATGTGGCTAATTTCCTAATGGTTTAAAGGTATTAAAGGGATGAAGGCTGATTATTTGTGAGAATTAAATTAGGCTTTTATTGGCTTGATGTCTTTATGTTTAGGTTGAATTAGAACCTTGTTTAATGGCAAGAGTTATGAGTTACTATTAGGTTTAATAACCCTATTTGGTGATTCCTAATTCGAATGCTAGGATTGAGCTTTGATACGTAATAGTCATTAGCAATTTCTGAAAGTAATAATCGACTAGTTGGATTTGTAGGGAAACTTAACCAACTTGTCCAAGATTCCAATCCTTTAGGTTACAATTTTCAATCTTATATGATGGTAGCCTAAGTTAGCCGTTCCTTATTACCTAATGCTTTTTCACAATGAAAATTAGAGATCCTATTTGAGGTTATCGTGGAGTTACGAGAAATTCTAGAACTTTGTTAAATTTACTTACTTTCAAGAGACTAAGGATTTGAGAGCTTGTTTGAATCCATAGGTTAACATCTAAGCTAAAGCAACTTTTATTTATATTCAAGGATCGATAATTGTCTCGGAATACCGATGGTACTTTCAGTCCATTCCTTTGCTATCGCTATTAGTTTTATCATATTTTGCATTTTATTTATCTCTTTGGTTTCATTCTTTACATCTTAGCTTATTTAGCTTTCATTACATCAGGGGTTTTTGTTTTTATTTTCCTATATGAGATTCAAAATATCAATTGCATCCTACCTCCTTATAGTTCAACCCTAACTTGCCATACTATATAGTAAGGTCTAGTTAGGTTTATTATTTGGTAGTTAGTGATGAGCTATAAAATATTAAACCTCTATGACTTGAGATTGTCATTTTTCATTATTTTTTATTTGCTTTATATTGATCATAATTGGTGTTACAACAGAGAGTTTATTAACCCAACCGTGGACATGGTTCCTAATTCCAAGCTTAAAAAAAGGGAAGGGAAGTCTTAGTTCCTGGTTTGAGGTTTGACCTTCAATTTTTAAGCTCCGTGGGATGAACTTTTTCAGGCATGTTTATAGTAATTTTTTTTATGCTTTTGCTCATATATTTCCTCTCTATCTTATTGTATGACCATTTAATTTGCATACTTAAACAATGTTTTAGTGATAAGCATAATTCTTTTGCTCCACATTACTACCCTTATACACCAATTGGCGTTGATTTGTTTGGATTCCTATGAAAGATCCATCACATTGCTCAACACCTTGAACTTCCACATATTCAAGTACATGAGAAGTTGCCCTCTTTGTTGATTTTCACCATATAATGATTGGGGTTTCATGAAATGCAACTGAGACATGGTACCAAATGGGTTATTTTGTGCTAATCTTGGCAACTTCCCACTTATTCTATTATCCTTTTTCTAGCTAAAGATGGTGCAGAAAGCATGAGCATTTGTATTATATTTGAAACTGTCCGAGAATTTTGACAAAAAGATCTCTCTTTAATTTCATGAGAGTATCAAGGTATGTATGTACTATATACATTCTTCATGCTAGAATGTTTCTGTCAATATTCTTACTTATGGATTATGAGATGGAAAAGAGCATAGGTTTTGAAAGTTTCCTTCCAAAGAAAGGTTAAAAATTTTGGCATGTCTGGTTAATCTAGAAGAGTTGCATTTGGGTTTTGTAGAAAGGACGCTTCTATTGGTTTATAAAGATAACTAGTGGTTTCCCTTCTTTAGCATAATTTCTTCCAGGCAACCATACTTTTGCATTACTACTACATTTTGGACTATGAATGATTGTTCAACATGGTTTTTCAAGTGTTGAACTACTTTGAGATTCATATGGATATATATTATGTTAGTTACATATATAGGAAAGGGCTTAAAGCATTTCAAGATTTTCTAAAATGTCGTATAAGTGAAAACAATAAGGCCTCATTTGGTTTAACTTTTTGTTTTCATTTTTATTTCTATTTTTGTGTATTTTCATCATTTTATATGTTTTTTCGATTTTTATGTCTTATTTTTGTGTTGTTTATTTTAATTTTTGTGGTGGTTTTTTTATTTTCATTTTTAGAAAAATAGAAATAAAAATTTAAACCATAATAAAAAAATAAAGGGGCCCTAAAGTGTTGGAAATAAAGTAAGGTGTTAGACAAATTGTAACTTTAATCTTGAGCATAACTTCATTCATTAGTTGTAATACATTTATAATTGCATAAAAGGAGTCAAAGTAATGGCTACGACACATCTCAGCACTTTAGAGCAGATCGGTAGGCGGGTGAGACAAAATGGGTGAGCACTACTAACCAAGTCAAGCCTAGTTCTCACTGATAGACACTAGGAGCTTGTTTCCAAGCTAAGCCACATATAACTAATAGTATTGGTCATGGCCCAAAGGAGCCTTAAGCACTTTTACAATGCTTAAGTAAAGGCCTCATCCCTAGATATTAGTGCTTTATTTTAAAAAAAATTAGAAGCATACTATGAGATCTTTTTCCCTTTGTTTGAAAAGGATTAAAAAGATGCTTAAAGGAGCACATTTGCTTCAAGGGAGGAAGCTTTCTAGAACCTTCAACGGCACCTTGAAGGGAGTCTTCAACGGCACGGTTATATGTCCTCAACCGGCCATTGATGCTCGATTTGTAACGATGCCCAAGGTTACCTTTAATGGCGCTGTTGTAGTTCATGAGCCTACCGTTAATGTAACAAGTTTGGCTGGATATGAGGCAATTTAGGCACTTTCTCTTGATCATTTTTATTCCATTTTAATGCCTAAATCTAGGACAATGTCCTAGCTATGTGACCATGTTCCAGGTGGCCTAGATAAGACCTTGGTTGGTTATAAAGTTTGATGATTAGGATCAAAGGTAGTTAGAACTACCATTGTGTTTAAATTTTAAATGTCTTAACTTCTTATCTTGTTGAACAATCTTGAAGGCTATAAATAAATGTAAAGCCTATAGATTGTAATGGGTTGTATTGTGGCTAATTCCCTGCAATAAAGCTTCACTTTGACTTAGAAATTCTTTAGTTCTTTTTTCTTCCAAAATTCTATGTTCTTCTTCCTCACAAGACACTTAGGATAGTTATTTAAATTTTTGCTGAATCAAGAGCGGTTTTGATTATAATTATAGGGTATAATTAATAGCACAAAATCATCCCTGTAACAATTGGTATTAGAGCCATACAAAGGGATCTTTTGCAATCAAAATAATAGGCAACCAAAATATTGAGGCAATAAGGGAAAGATTGGCCAAATTAGAAGGTGTTCTAGGCGCAATCCCGGAAGGAGACATTGTACCATGTCTTGGATGTGTAGAAATCTTGGAAGAAGCCATGAAAAGACTACATAAAAGGCTAGACAAAATTCTTGAAGATACAAATTAAAGGATGAGAGTTATGGAGGATGCTTTGACACTAATCCGAAATCATGATGGTGATAACAATTAGACAAGAATGAAAATTCTAAAACCTAAGAATTTTGATGGAGTTAGAGATGTTAAAGTGCTAAAAAGTTTCCTTTGGAATATGGAAAAAATTTTAAAGCAACAAAGGTGGAAGATGGCGACAAGGTGAGGCTTACAAGTATGTATCTTATGGGAGATGCAAAGCTTTGGTAGAGGGTAAGAATGGATGGAAGTGTCAATGTGGGAAGGCCAAGGATTGGTGATTAGTAGACCTTGGTTCAAGAATTGAAGGAACAATTCCTTCCATGTAACACATCTTGGGTGGTAAGAGAGAACTTGAGGAAGTTGCAACAAGATAGAAGTGTCTGTGACTATGTGAAGGCCTTTAGTTCACTAATTTTGGATATCAAGCATATGTTCGAAGAGGAAAAATTATTTAATTTTCTTTCAAATTTGAAAACTTGGGCACAAGTGGAGCTTAGAAGATAAGGTATTCAAGATTTGACAAGTGCAACTGCAGTTGCAGATCAATTGGTAGATTTACAACCATATAAGGACAAGGAAACGCTTACCGATGGGAATGGAAATGGAAAGCACAAAGGGGAGCCATTTACTAGGACAAAATGAAAAGGGAAATTCTTCTTAAAGGACTGGACATTCTAAGGTAACTTGCCTCATTTTCAATGAACCACATTATGTAAGGGATTGTCCAAAGAAGATCAAGTTGAATGCACTATTAGTGGAAGACGTGCAAGAAGGAAATGGTAAAGTAAATGGTGAACTTATTAGTGTTAATCCTTTAATGGTGATGAAGGCATCTAGAAGTGGAACTTCTGGGCCTATTATGAAGTGATGAGAGCTATGGGAACATGAAGAAATTCAAAGGAAAGTTGAACATTTGGCCAAGTTCAGCAAGGAGTCCTTAGTTTCCTTCACACGTACATGGGACTACAAATGGATTTGTGGCTCCAACAAATGGATGGCCAAAGATTATTGGTGATGGACTGATAATTCCTATTCAGATCTCAAGGGTGAGATTACTTGGAATTTAATTATTTTCCAACATATTTTAAGTTTTTCTTATAGGGTATAAGAAGACAACTCTTGGATAATTTTAAGGAAGAGTTAATAAAGTATAGGAATTTAATGAGGTTTTTTTCAATGAGGACGTTGACTTTATTTTGGTGGGGGAGGTTTGTGAGACCTTTTTCCCCTTTTTTGAAAAGGATTAAAAAAGATGCTTAAAGGAGGACATTTGCTTCAAGGGAGGAAGCTTTCCAGAACCTTTAACGGCACCCTAAAGGGGGTCTTTAATGGCATCGTTAAATATCCTCAACCAGCTATTGATGCTCAATTGGCAACGATGCCCATGATTACCTTTGACGGCACTGTTATAGTCCATGAGCCTACCGTTAACGTAACAAATTTGGCCCAAAAGGAGGCAGTTTAGGCACTTTCTCTTGATCATTTTTATTCCTTTTTAATGCCTAAATCTAAGACAATGTCCTAGCTATGTGACCATGTTTTAGGTGGCCTAGATAAGACCCTGGCTGGTTAGAAAATTTTATGATTAAGATCAAAGGTAGTTAAAACTACCATTGTGTTTGGATTTTAAATGTCTTAACTTCTTATCTTGTTGAACAATCTTGAAGGCTATAAATAAATGTAAAACCTACATATTATAGTGGGTTGTATTGTGGTTAATTCCCTACAATAAAGCTTCACTTTGCCTTAGAAATTCATTGGTTCTTTTTACTTCCAAAATTCTATATTATTCTTCCTCACAAAACACTTGGGATAGTTGTTTAAATTTTTACTGAATCAAAAGGGGTCTTGATTGTAACAAGGTATAATTAATAGCACAAATCATCCCTATAACACATGCTATCAGAAAGAGCTTCTTAAGGAGTTCAAAATCTTTTTACTTGTTTATTGGAATCATATTATGGAAATTACAAAATAGTAGTTAATATTAGATAAGACGATTATTTTTTTTTTGGTAGTTCGAAAACATTCTAACAAGTATCTGATCTGAAAGGACATCTGTTGGCATATGTAGATCTAGTTCTATAGGATTAAGACAAAAAATCTCCAACAACTAGGTGTAACTATATATAAACTGCTTGTAAACTGTCCCTTATAAATATGTAGTTAGTATGGGCATTGGGAGTCTGTTTCCAACTCTCAGTACATGATTGTATGCCTTTTTTGTATCAATAAAAAGTTGTATTCATATTATATGGTCTCTATTAGTTTCCTAGACATTTTGCCCACAGTTTTAACATTCATAATGCAAATAAGGTGTTTGCTAAAACATCCCTAAGGTTAAATTCAGTTGTTGACTATTACCTTACTAAAACTTGTTAGGTGATTTGAGTGCCTCCTTTCAAAGACAAGCCTTTTTGTCTAGTTAGATTACATTTTCAAAATCACAAAATATCAAACTTAAACTACAAAGAAACTATTTGATAGAATGCCTTAGTAAATTACTTTCCAAGTTTTTGATAAAAGTCCCCATTCAATTGCACATAATCTATTCGAAAGATTACTGCTAAGAACTAATTTAACATACTTGTTTACAATTATAGTGAGTAATTAGGCAGAATTATAGTCTCGAAATAACTCTTACAACAAGTGTTATTAGACATATGTTGATTAGGCCAATTTGGTTATCAAATGATTGGTGGCAACATGGAATAATTGAGGGAAAGGATGACAGGGTTGAAACAATATATTAGACCAATTCCCAAAGAGAAAAAGTTTCAATGACTACACGATTGAAAGGTATTTAAGAGGTCCTAGAAAACATCTAGAAAAGAATGGATGATAAGGTTAGAAAAAATCAATATGCATTTTGGTATGATAGAAGATGCATTAGCCATCTTTAATCATAATGATATACAGAACAATGAGGGAAACTTGATTAGGCTGAAAATCCTAAAACCAAAGTATTTTAGTGTTATCCGAGATATAAAAACATTAGAGAACTTTCTATGAGATATGTAACAATATTTCCATGTTGCAAGGGTGTCAAAAGCAGATAAAGTTATGTTGACCAGCAAGTGATTAGTTAGCGATGCCAACTTATGATGGCATGTAAGGGTCGATAAAAATATAAATATTGGTCATCTACAAGTTGATATTTGGGAGGTACTGGTCAAGGAACTCAAGGATCGGTTCCTATCTTGCAATACCTACTATAACGGTTATGTCATGATGGGACATTCTGCAATTATGTTAAAGCCTTCCATTCTCTTATCTTCGACATATATAATGTAAAAAAAGGATAAGCTTTTCAATTTCTTGTTAGGACTTCAATCATAAGCATAATTTAAACTTTGAAAATAAGGTGTCTAAGACCTACCTTATACCATTACTATAACAGATAGGATGGTTAACTTACATCCAAATAAAGACACAGAGAGAGAAGTATTGGAAATGGAAATAGCAAGCCTAAAGGGAAGTATTCCTTTAGGTAAAATGAGAGAAGTAAGAATGGCTAACCTTCTCCAAATGTTGTGGACCATAAGGTTATTTTTTTTATATGCAGTGGATCACATTAGAGAGACTACTAAAAGAAAATGAAACTAAATACAATGCTAGCTAAAGAGGAAGACAATAGTGAATTGTTTAAAGTCAATCCATTAGTGGGGGAAAGGCATTTAGAAGTCAAAATTCTAAACCTTTTAACAAATAATAAAAAATTATGGCATGTTATGGCATGTGAAGGAAGCTAGGATTATTAAATAAGGGCTAACTTTAGTAAGGATATCTCTATTTTCTTTAACTTAATAAGAGGTTATAAAGGGAGTTATAGTATTAAGGTTGAATGACCTTAAACTTATGGTAGTAGGGCTCCTATAACACTTCATTGTAGAAATGACATGGATGGGAGTGACTTGCCTTATACATTAACCCATCATTTTTTAACAAGTCTTTTACAGTGTAAAAGGAACTTGTTTGCTTAACTTCAGGGGAGAGTTGACAAAGTTGAACATTGTGGACAAATTCAACGAAATTTTGTTAATAAAGACATTGACTTTCTTTTGGTGGTAGAGGTCTATGACACTTTTTTTTTGTAAGATGAATAACACAAAATTAGTTCAAGTTCTTTGACATGATTGGACACGCTAAAGTAAGGTGTTAAAAATAAAGCAATGTGTCAAAAATATAATAAAATATTAGATAGTTTAGGAATCCAAACTTATGCATAACTGTCATTTCATGTAACACAACACATAGGTTCTGAAGAGTGCAAAATCATGTTGACTACATGTTGGAACCATACAGTGACAATTATAAATAGTAGTTAGTGGCTGATGGTTATTATAGTTACTTCAAGTAAAATGATTATGTTTGGTTTGAAATTGGAAAACATTCTAATAATTATTTGGTGGAAAATGATATACCTATTGCCAGGTGTAGACTCAATTTTGTAGGATTAAAACACAAAACATGTAGTACATGGGGTGTAACTGCTTATAAATTGTCCCTTATAAATATAATATATGGATGGTGTAATGCCTTGGGAGGCCTGTTGCCAATCCTTAAGACATAATTGTATGCTTTCTTGTATATAAATAAAAAGTTGCATTCTTATTTATATGTTCTCTATTGGTTTCTTTTAACATTTGTAATGCATACAAGGTCTTTGCTAAAACATCTATAAACCTAAATTTGGTTACTGGCCATTAACTCACTAAAACTTAGGTGATTTGATCAATCTCCTTGCAAAAGCAAGCCATTCTCTCTACATCATATCCTATTACATTTTAAAGTCCCAAAATATCATACTCAAATTATAGACAAACTATTTAATATAATGCCTTTATAAAGTTCTTTCCAAACCTTTGATAAAAGTGCCTAATAGAATGCACACAACCTGTTTGAAAAATGGGTTGGGCCATTTATTAGAGAGACATCATTGCCCACACAGGCTTTTAAGGAAAATAAAGAAATTTATTAAAACTAAAAATTCTATCATAAATCCATATTATTAATCGTCTTATTTTTATTCTTCCTTATAATTGCATGTCAGAGGCTATCCTAGATTGAATCGAACTTAGAAAAGTAAAAATCCCATAATATTTTTTCTAGAAAGTTTATAGAAGTGGGAAGGTCTCATGATCTTGATCCTCCATTATGTCTTGATTTTACCTAAACTATATAAACAACTTGGAACAACTTATTTTTCATTTGAATTTCAAGCAAGACAAACTAGAAACGTATGAGAGTTAACATTTAGCTTACGAAGGTCATAGTTGGAAGATTATAACCTGAATCTCAACGTTTATGCTTTCATGAGGTATATCTATATGTTTGATTCTAGTAATATTGATTGGAGTGATGAGTCCATAAATAGTTCAAAGTCCTCTTTTAAAAAATGTCTAAGGATTCTGTCACGAATGTATGTGTTGAACCAAGGTGATTCTAATCATGTGTTTTGATGATGACAAAACATTATTCTTACTAATGTTTAAGTATTTGAAATGTTTATAAGATAGG
>JAOXYD010028141.1:0-14272 GCA_028565735.1 Pinacopodium congolense | reverse complement strand
ACACAATAAAAACAACCTAATATGCAATAAACACATGCAAAACACTTAGAAAAACACATATAAAAACACAATTATCAGTTGGATAGAGGAGTGAGTCAAGGACAAAGGGAGGTTAGTCAAGTGAGGGAGAGAGTAGGGAAGAGAATATCCATGTGTTGCTGTTATTTTCTCATAAAATCCCTATTTGAGCATGCTCATGCATTTTCAAAAAAACAAAAACACACATTGGGCAATTTCACATCAAGATAAGGGTGAAAACATATCAACTGATATCATAAAAACCTATATATTACACCCTTACCAGCTAAAAGAAATGGACTTCCCCCCGCTTTATGTCAAGTGTATTTGGAATGCATATCATCAACTTCAAATAGTATGGTCATTAATGTAGATCTAACAATGTACTTCAAAGGAATGAAAGGAGTGAGACAAGGGGACTACATAGAGACAAGGGGACCCTTTATCTCCACATTTATTTACCTTGGGCATAAAGGTCTTATTCTTTATTATAAATCACAAGATAATGAATTAAAAGAGCTTCCAATATTATAATTACTATAGGAAACTATCACTATCGCAACTTAAATTTATAGATCATGTTATACTGTTTTATAAGGAAAATAGTTTTAGTACACTTCTCTTTAACTCTTTATCAATCTTTAGCTTCGTTTTTGGTTTTCAAGTCAATTAAGAAAAAGTTCATTTATCCTTTCCACTACTACAATTAATTGAACTAATGAATCCGTTAATCCTCAGTGGTATGAAGTTGTAGAGTTTGTCTATTAAATATCTTATTATCCCTATCATCTCTTGCAAACTAAGATATTGGGATTGCTCAGCCCTCATAAATAGAATTTATGATAAACTTGGATGTTGGTTAACAACTTAAGCCTCAACTAGTTAACACACCTTATATTTTAAAAATGATAAAAAAAATTTAAAAACTATTTGGAAATTTTTTATTAAGTAGGGATACTATAAAGAAATAAAAGCAAAGGTAAACATGATCGATATTTTACATGCTTAAATAGGAGTAAGGATTAGGCATTAATTTAATAATGTATTCATCTAAAATTATCTTTTCCAAAATAATATGGAGAATTTATATTGATAGAAATCCCAATGGACGAGGTGGATACATGATTATTGCCTTAAAACTAAAAGCTTGTGGGAAATGTAGATCACACCAAGTTATTCTTGGACTCTTAAAAAAATTATTAAAAGTAAGGAATCTTATGAATGCAACAATCATTTATTGAATTGGAAATAGTTTGAATACATTTGTATTATTTAATAAATAGATAGCATTTAGTCCCCTCAATCTTCAACGTCACCTCTCTAGTATTAGATTAGTTTTCCCCCTTAGTTCCAAGGATAACTCATTAGCCTTTTATGGGAATTGATGTTGTCAGTTTAGAGGTTCAGATAGAATGATGGAATGCTTGCCAAATTGCTCCCCTAATATATAAAATGAGGATAGAATTATTTTGACTCTTCATCCATTAGGTTGATTGATAACATAAACCTATGAGAAGTTTCTTTTCTAGCCTACTCCCTTGGTTCCCTAGTTTAAACTTCTTTGGTTTAAGTAAAGATTGCCTAAATTAGCCTTTATTCCTTAACTTGACATCAAAAGCATGCTTTCTACTCTTAACAGATTCAAAGGAAATTATAATGGAAAACTTACAAATTGTATTTTATATGGAGAAGAGGAAGAATCAAGGGACCATCTCTTCTTTATGTGCTCATAATCCTCTAAGTTATGGTTAGTATTCTTACAACTTTGCAACCATTTCATAAACTCAAATGAGTAATGCACAATCTTAAGATGGGTGCCAGCTACCCAAGGCTTGCAAAAACATTACTACATTGCTTTCAAACTTAGCTTGGTGCCTATTTTTATGTAATATAAAAGGAAAGGAATTAAAGGATATTTAGTGATGCAAGCTCAAACATCAACATGTTTATTAATAATACCATTTTAGGGATTAGGGAGTTGATCATGGTTCACTAATTAGAATTGAGTATGTCTTCATTAGTGATAAAGAAATAACGATTATAACTATAATGAGACCGTATAATTCTATAGGTGTAACCACTATATATAGAATTTAAATGGATTCATGTAACTCATTCATTAATAGACAATATCGTGTTTAACTTTAGATACAAACAAGATACACTACTTTTATTTTAGTTGTAAGATAGAGTTGCTTTTTTGGATCCTATTTGCACAAAGCTAATACTTTATTACATTGCTTTCTATACAAGTAAAATTGTAATTTAATTTACGTAGCATTGAGGTCAAAATTATATTTTTATTAAATTATTCTAATTAATTTCCAAAAGATGTTATGCACTTAAGATAGATCTTCATAAAACATTTGAGTTAGTGAATTAGAACTTCATTGTAGACATAATGGAGATGTTTGTATTTCTTGCATAATTCAAGGCTTAGATTATTCAGCGTATAACCTCTGCCTCTTTTAACATTTTGATAAATGGTAAATCGACTCATTTTTTCTAAGTGAAAAATGGGTTGATGTAGGGAGATCTCCTCTTACCCTATATCTTTGCATTATGCATGGAGGCTATTTCTAGGATGTTCATTCATAAAATCTCAAACAATCCCAGGTTCCATTTTCATAGCAAATGCAAGGAGCTAAAAAATACATTATCTTTTGCAAATGATCTCCTTCTTCTTTGCGGAGCTGACCTACATTCCATTAACATTATGATGGATACTTTGTAGCTATTCACCAATATTTCTGGCTTGAAGATTAATAAAGACAAAATCACATCTTTTTCTCAACTATTGTCAAAACTCAGGCAATTAAAATTTTAACTCACACAGGATTATAGGTAAAAATTTTGCTAGTTACTTATCTTGTCTTAATTATAATCTTTAAGAAACTATCTCTTAAGGAATATAAATTGTTATTAGAAAAGATCCATAAGAGAATTGGAAGCTAGTGCAATAAAAGCCTGTCTTTTGCATGGAGAAGACAACTAGTCATCACTACCTTTAATTCTTTATACATATATTGGACTTTTCATTGATCCCTCAAAAGAAGATGAAAAATATTATTGAGGAAACGATGAGAAATTTCATATGGAATGGTAATACAACTAGGAAAGACAATGTAAAAGTGAAATAGTAGGAAGTAACTCTTACTAAATTTGAGGGAGGCCTAAGTATCAACTCCACAATTACTACAATTGAAGTGAGCATATCTAAAAAAAAGAGAGAGAGAATATTAATAGATAAACAAGCTTTATGGGTAAGATGAATTCACTATAATTACCTTAAAGGTTGTAGCTTTTAGGAAGTTAAACAAAAGGAAAACACTTATTGGTCTTTGTAATAATTTTTTAGAATAAGAAATTGTCCAGATACAACATTTAAACGTACAGTGGGAATTGGGAAAAGCACTACAATTTTGTATGATAATAGGACCAAACTTGGTTCCTTCTAGCTCATTCTATAAGCTTTCAGCCTTAGAAATCATCTTGCTCCCAAAGCCAAGGTTGAGAAATTAATTATAGAAGATGAATGAAACGATGAATTCAAAGGCTCAAGTTTGATAAGTTCCAATTTTCTTGAATTTTCTCTTAATCAAGGTAGAGAATATAAGGTGTTCTAGTCAGGAAACTCATTAAGTATCCCTACCAATCACTCTTGTTAGACTCTTTTCAATGCAACTCTCCCAACATCTCCTTGGTATAGATTAAATCATTTAAAGAATAATCTTTACAAGGCATCCTTTATAGTTGGACTTCTGATGAAAGATAGGTTGAATACCTTAGATAAAGTTAATAAGAATATTACTGACAAGTTATCCATGTTATGCATAATTGAAATTGAGACTTCTATCCCTTTTTTTTCAAGTACAATTATACAATCCATCTTTAGAGTAGGCTACAAGTTCTACACAATCATCATTGCTATATGTAGGGTTGGGATAATATACTCAACTAGTCTGTTTTTTCCTTTAAGCTCTCTAAATTTCATCATGTTACCTTCAAGATATGATTTGATTGCTTTGAATATGTTATATGAAGGGATAGGGACAATAGGATTTTCAAGAATTATGAAAAGGATGCTCTAATGATCCCAAACAAATTGCAATGGATTAGGGAGGTGTTTATGGCCAAGTTAGAAGACCTCAATCTATCATAAAACAACTTGTTAACTTGGAAACTTGGGTAGCCACCATCCACCCACAAATAAACTTCAAATTCATAGTAAGTTATTCGAAGTCTTAGTTATGCCTCCTTGTAATTCATTGTAATGATGGTCTCCATTTTGGACGTAACTTGAATTTTTTCATGTTATTAAGCCCTCATAACTTGTCCATTTAATTAAATTCTATTTGTTTTTTAAATTTTGATTTTAAACTCCTATAAAAATTTTATCATTTAGTCCAAGATTTTTTTAATTTTCCAAATTTTAAAAACTTATTGGCATTTATGTAATATGTAATTTGATTAAAATATTGTGTCAAATACTTTCTATATTTTATAATTGACTTTGACCATATTTCTTATTAAGATCTCTTAGTTATTTTATATGGATTTTTTCATTGTCAATTATTAATAACATACAATAACTCCATTGCATTTGTATTACATACAATAACTCCATTGGCTTTATATTTAGTCATTCTTTGAACTAATTATGAAGCATTAACGATATGGAAATTAACGAGAATTGATTTCTAAAAGTAGGAATAAGAATCATTGAAGAATGAATGTGAGGATAAAACTAAAATTTGGATGCTAAAAAAATCATTAATTTGAAAGGAAGGATTAATTTGATATATTGTAAGTGTAATATGAAGGGAAGCTAGTGTAAGAGCAACAATATGAGATGCTTAAGAGAGAAAAGAGATTTGATACATTGCAAAAGTAATAAGATAGACTGCATGTATTGTAAAAGTCAAAATTTGGATGAGCCAGGAGAATGATGGGTTCAAATATACCATGAGAATGACATCATTAGATGTACTACAAGAGGAATATGATTAATTGAATTTCCCAAGGGTGACTAGATTACACTTAAAAATCAAGTATGGTGTAAAAAGATTTAGACATGAATGGTGGATGTCTAAAAAATAGATTGATTATTAGGTGCAGTGATCATGATTAAAAAAAAAGATTGTATGAAAGAGATGAAATTAGAAGATAATGCCTAATTTTAAAATCTTCTTAGTCTTTGAGAGTGAATATCTTGCATTAGATATTGATACTTCAATATAAAAAAGTAAAAAAGAAAAAAGAAAAAAGAACAAAAATAATATTGTGATTTTATATTATCTTGTTGTACTTGACCCATTGACATTTTTACTTTTTTGAAGCTTAAATTTGTATTATCCTCTTAATGGCTTCCTTTTTTTTTTTATAGTCATTAGATAGTAACAAAATAATTTACAATTCATGAGCCCTACTACATTAATGTTTATTATAAATTTCATGATCTTGCTTATTAAGTCTCACTAAATATCTCTATTCAAATGGAACTTTTAGGAGTGATATGCTGTTTAAAAATTCATTCATTAATTATCTTTCTTTACCTTAACAAATCTTTCCAGGTTCTTTCAAAGATCTCATTTTATTTCATAAATTAAAATACTAAAAAGTTTTTTGAAGTTGATGAAAAGGATAATGAAATTGGGATGCTCAAAATAGGTAGATTTTTGGCCTTATATGGCATATAAAAAAGGGAGGTGTTTAGGGTGGGGGGAATTAGGTGTGATTAAAAATTTGAAGGTTTTACTAGTTAAAAAATTCATTCTAATTTTTTTTAATATAATGATAAAATATAACAATGTATTTCAATTAATATATTAATATAACTCAAACATGAAAAAATCAACTTGTTACATAAACAGAGTAGGGAAAGAAATGATAAATCGATTTACAATAATTTGACTATCAAACCTCACCTACGTAACTTTTTGAAAATTTTACCATAATATTCCTTCTAATTGGTTTAGAGTAATCCTTACGCAAAAATATTCTTTTGGTGAAAAGGAATCTTATAACTCAAAATCCACAAAAACATTCACACAAAAAATATCTCAGTTGCCCAGCCAAAGTGTTTAAGGGGCTCGTAAGGTAGTGCTGAAAGAAACCAAATCCATAACCATACGAAAAGGAATAACTCTTGATATGCCTTTCACTCATTTAATCACTAATATGCACTTTAATATTCCTGAATGCAATAAAATGCTTAAAATACACTTTATAACACTATTTATAGGTCTCTAGAAACACTAAATAGCTATTTATAACCATTGGAGACCATTAATGAACAAAATAGTCCCATTAAAAACTAGTAGCTATAACCAAAATTTACATAACATTGGTTAACTGATCATTCCTAGTAGACTACTTAATGATAGTGCTTGACTAGTCCCATAATTTACTTTTCGAACACTCAATCACACTAGTTAATTAGTCCTATAATTTCACTTATACTAGTCAACCACTCCTTAGTATTGGAGAACTAGTTACTTCGAAAAATAGACAGTGGTCAATTAGCAACTCAAACATTGGTTGATCAGTTCTCTTGAAAATAGTTTTTAAATAGTTTCCTATATTTTAAAAATTCAAAACTCTTTTTTTTTTCTGAAAGTACTTGACCCAAGCACATTGTAAAAAGTCCCAATAAATATTTAAACACAATAATAAACAATTTGTCAGGCCTACATGGCACCTAAGAAGTGGGGGTGAATTAGGTGATAAAAATTCTTCAAAGATTCACAATTTAATCTCATTAAATTTTGTGAAATGCAAAAACAAAACTTTTAGTTTCAATAAGCATTGTAAAGTAAATTTATAAAATTAAAATAGTAGGGAAGAAATACCCAACCAATTTATACTAGTTCGAAATAGTCCACTTATCCATATTTCTATGATAAGAATGAATTTTATTATATCTTTGCATAAAAATTCATATAATTTCATTCCTATTGTGTGTTAAAAATACTTAAATTGTGTTATATTTTGGTTAATGAACATGTTATTCCCCTTTTGATAATCTTTTTCTTTTAAAATGTTTTGACAAGACAAATGGTTTAAATGAGTGAATCTTGCTCTTGTAAAATAGCAATGAAATTTTGAAGTTTTACATACATCATTAAGGTAGCTCATTGATGCCTTTATTTCTCCTTACAAATGCAGCACTTGGAGCTTCAACAAGGTATGAAAAGGCAGCTGAAAAAATAAGTCTAATGAAGCCCAAAATGACATGGATTGGAGTGTTTATAAACTGTCCAAAAATGACATCAATTGGAGCAATATTTAGGAGCAAAAAAATATCATTTGGAGCTATCCAAAACTAGCCCATGGACAACCATTTGGAGGACCAAAATTAAAAAAAAAAGTCCAAAGGCTGTCTAAAAGGGTTGTCTATTAGCCTTATAAACAAGCCACAATGAAGCCCAGAAAGCCTTTATTTGTTCAACAAAAATCAGCAGCCTAATGGAGTAAAAAAGAGGGCCTAAATGTAACTTAAAATGGGTTAAATGGTAGCCATTTGAACTTAAAGTAGCAGCCCATATATAGCCTTCCATGCATAAAAAAATACAACAAATTTGGAGCCCTCTTTCCATTATAAAATTGCAGCATACGAAGGCAAATAACACATGAATTTCCAGCAGCTTGGTGTGCAACTTGAAGAGCACTAAATGATACTTGAGGTTGTCCAACATTCACCCAATTTAAGAGCATAAAATTACTAGAGATTGGAGGCCTTCCATCATACAAAATGAAGCATTTTTAATGAGCTTTATTTCATCTAAAATGACAGCAAATGATGCTTGAAGAGGGTTGTCCAAAATCACAGCATATGGTATTTTTGCTTGGCCATATTGTAGCTTTTATCTTGGTGACATTCATGTCATATCTTGGAGAGCATTAAAAGACATTTAGAGCAGCCTTCCTTGACCAAAAAAAAAATGGATAGCTCTACTTTCAATCAAAACGAGCCAAACAAATGTATTAAGAAGAGCTTTTATCTTGGTGAACTAACGACAACATTAGGCTTAGAAGAGGAGCCTCCATTCATGCATAATGAGTTGTCCAACAAGATAGCCTTAGGGGAAGACAAGTGCAGGTGGAGAGCATGGCTTGTGGGCTTGGGAACAACTGCTCATTAGCCAAAAAGAGGAGCTTCCATCCATGCATTGAAGGCTGTCCACATGGAGTAGAAAAATCGACTGAAAATTGCTCAAAAGATGAGTTGTCCACTCACCAAAAACTTCAGCTGCAAAACACGTTTTATATACTCTTCTTTGCTCATTAAAGGGTCTCCTTGGTCTCTCCATGGTCTAAGAATGCATCTAAATAAAATAGAAGACAAAAGCTTGAACAAAGTGGAGTTAGACGGCTGAAATGTGGAGAGGGGAGAGAGTCATGGAGATGAAAACACCAAGCTCCACTCCATCGTCAAGGAATTCAGCTACACCATTGGAAATTTTTGTCAAGAGGTCAACAAAGAAGGCAAGGGTTGGAGTTTTCTTCTAGAGCTTAGACCATTGGACCTCCCCTTGGTCGAGGATAATGGTTGCACCTTCCATTGTTATTGGTTGTTTTGGTTTTCTTCTTTCTTAGTCATGGTCAAATGTTTGTTTTCTCTTAGTCATATGCAAATTTTTTTTTTGTCTTCCTTTTCATGAACATTTTTTATTTAAATTAATGGTTTCATGCTTTGTTTATTTAATCAAATACTAAGCTAATTGATTCTTGTATTTAACATTTTCTTAGGTGTTAACTTGGAGTTGATTGCTTTCAAGTCTTTAGTTCACTTTCTTATCAATGTTTGAAACTATGTTTACTTATATATGAATGGGGTTTGTCGATTTCAATTTTCTAGATTTTATTAATTTTGTTTAAGGTTTGAGTTTCATAAATTCAAATGTATTTTTATTAAATATCAAGTTGTTTGGTGGTTTATTTCATGAAGTTTCTTTTATCCTTAATGTGTTTTTTTCCTTTAAGTTTAGTAGTTAGATTATTTGCATGTTCTTAGGACTTTTTTCATTAAATTTCATTTTTTGTTTAATTTACGTAATCTAGAACTTTTGTTTAGTGTGTTAAGTTGAGTCTTGATTAGTTATGTTTTAGTTAATTGCCTATTAGTTTAAGTAACTTAAGTTTCCATTAGGTAAAGTATTGAATTTTGATTTCTTGGATTAGTGTTAATTTTCCAGCTTTCTTGTTTTTAATTTGTAGTCCTTATTCCATTAGTTATCCTTGAGTTTTCATTTAATCTTAATGTCTTTGGTTAATATATGTTTGGTAGTTTAGATTTATGCCTTTTCTTAGGTTTTAATTCATTTAATTTTAGTTTTTATTCAATTTATAGTTGTTGGAATTTGTGTTTAAAAATTTAGTTTAAGTTTAGTTGAATCATGCTTTGGTTAATTAAGTAAGAGCTTAGTTTAAATGTAAATTTGTGTTTTTCCTTTAGTGCTTTTAATTTTCCAGCCCTTAGTTTCTTTTAATTAATTATGTTGTGTTTATTTAAAATTTTTTTCCCAATTTAATTATATGTTTAGCTAGTTTAGTTTTAAGTTGGAAGATATTAATGAGATTTTGGCTTAATAATTATAAGAATTTATTAGGAATTGATTAAGCATTGTGATTTAGGTGAAGGGTGAATTGGTATTCCATACACATGATATGAATTAAAGATTAATTCTTAAGATTGGCCATCCTAGATATAATTTCTAATTCTATTGCTTGGAATGAACTTGTGATATGTAATCGTCCTAGTGATTTCTATATGTAGTAATAGGCTAATTGAATTTTTCAGTGAACTTAATCAATTTAGCCTAGAATTCCAATTCTTTAAGTTACACAATTTGAGCTTGTGAGATTGTGACTTAGGCTAATCGTTCCCTAGTTTGTTAATGCTATGATATTGTTAAATCTAGAGAGCTTATTCTAGATTGCCTCATGGTTAGGGATAGGTTTTCTATCGTATAGGACCTATCTAAAATTAGCGGAACTGAGGATTTGAGAGCATGTTTGAACCTATAGACTGGCATTTTAGACCAATCGTAAGTTATTTATTTTGAGGATGAATTATAAGTATAGAATCCCTAATTTATCTTCCACCCAGCTTTCGTATTTCTTACTTGTTTTTTTATTTGTTTGTCTCTATTTCATTAACTGTCTTTAGTGTTTAGTTTTAATATCTTTGCTTCCAGTGATTTTCTTTTCTTTTTCCTCTTAGGCAACATTAGAGATAGCAATTGACCCTAGCTCTCTGTGGGATCGACCCTGACTTGTCGTAGCTATTTATTTCGGTATGTTAGGTAATTTTATATTTGGTAGCTTACGACGAGCTCATCAGTCAAGTTCCTGACACAACTTGTTGAGATGTTTGTATTAAAGCAACAAAGAATACAATGTTAGTATTACAAGCTCCTTTTTATGGCTCAAGAATAATAACCTTACAATATCTCAAAGAAAACTTTTGAAAAGTGTTCCACTTTCTTGCTTTCATGTAGAAAAGATGCTTACACAACAACTTGGACGAATGAACACAAAAAGCCTAACGCAAATCGCACAAAAACATTTAGAATACTCAAAGACAATTGTAGAAATACTTGAAATGATATTTGGATTATTAACATATACTAAACACACCTATTTATATCTAAAAATGATCATTAACCCAATAATTGATTTTCCCATTGCAAAATATGAACGTTCCTATATTACCGTTGTGTTTAAGTCAAGTTTGATTGACTGAACTCCAACCTCTGGTCGACCACATATAGGTTAATTGCTAATCAAAGTTCGGTCGACTGACCGTAAAGCTGAAAGTAGGATCAAGCTTTGATTCTTGGCAAAATTTGGCCCTAAACAACTAAGGACATCCTAAAACAAGTCTTAGTCCATATTTCAATACATATTCTCCATACCTAAAAATTTTAATATAATTATACGATCAGAAACATCTTAGTTATCAAAATACTTAAAAAATTAGAACTTCTATCTATTTTGACAAATTTTATCAATTTTATAATTCATGTAATTTAACCATACATCAAAACAAAAGTTAGTAATAAAACAAAAGTTAGTAATAAAATTGTTTTTTCATCATCAAAACAAGGTAGAAACTCCGTTGGTTCCACAATTTTCTCCTTTTTAATGATGACAGAATCATGTGATATTATGAAAGTCGAAATAAATCAAATACCACATCATCATCATACTTTTGACAAACTCCCCCTAAATATATCACAATTAAAAAAGAATTTAGTTTTAACTCCTCCTACGTTCATGAAATAATAAAAAATTTATAAAAGACTGTTAGGAGTCATTTGCATGTGTTTTTCAATGATAATTATGATGTTTTTTCCTCTAAATTCATGATTATGTGTTTAATTTTTTATTTGAAATGTTTAATTTATAGGAATTAGGTCTAATTGATGAATGATGATGATTGGAGCAAGAAAGAAGCTAAAGATAGCAAATTGAGAGCTGTCTAGGACCAATACGTGGGTCTAGATAAACATCTGTATTGGTCACCAAGACCCTTATATTCATTCGACTACGTATGGCCAATACGACAACCTCATACCGCCATATTGCCTCGAGTGAACCCGTCCTATTGGTAGTCAAACTGCATATCTTCTTTAGATATCAAATATTGAGGTTGTGGCATGTTCTTCATTAATTTTATTTGTCAGCAACTGAAAGTGGTATCCTGCTAGAGCTGTAAAACAGACAAACAACACAGATACATGCATGAATAAAGGGAAATCAGATATGAAATTGAGAGGGAAGCTCTCCCTTCTCTCTTCATTGTGTTCTAAGCAGTTCATAGGCTTAAAATATTTTGTTGTCAAATTTGATGTTGTTTTCTAAGTTTCTGGACATTGGAGCTTATTGTTAAGACTCATAACTTAGTCTAGAAATCATATAAGTAACTCAGATTTTCACTTTAGTTGCTCTATTTTTCAGATTAATCAAAGTTCTTATCCTTATGCTTATATTTTCAACTTTTCTTTGATTTTTCTATTTATTTTTGTTGATCTATAGCTTTGGTGAAGTCAAGACCAAGTTAAGGAGCATGTGAACATCCCTGGAGCTTCTCTTGGTTATTTTGTAACTTCTAAACTTTATTTTATAGCTTATATTTTCAAATTTATCAAAACATGTTACTTAAGTTATATGTTTTGTATGTTTTAATCAAGATGTGTGGCTAAATCATTTTTATTGCTAAAGATTAGTGTATTTATGATTTAAGTGAGGTTAAGGACATGTTATATGATCTAATTTTTGTTTATTGAAGGTTTAAGAGTACTAATTTTTAGCTGGTCACTTACGATTAATGTTAAAGATAATCTAAGCTTGAGAAATCAACTTAGTTTACTGTTAAAATCAATAAACAACACAAATTAATCAATGAATGAACAAAACATTGATTTTTTGTGAGAGTTAGAGTGATGAGTTTAAAATCTAAAAGTTACCTTCTTGAAATTAAATCCCATTGACTATATTTAAAGCATAACCAAACTTTAAACAATGTTTAATGGAGATAAAGTACAGTCTTAACCATAACTTTGTTTTGATTTTGTAAAGGAACCTTAATTAGCCCTTAAAATTGTTTAAAGCCCAATTAAATCATCAATCACCTAATCATTAGCTAAATTTCACATTTGGTAATTTTCAGAAAATTTTGGAAGTAATTAAAAATTAATTTTGAAGTCTTTAAGCGAGGTTACACTATTTTAGCAATTTTCAAGCATTTAATCAAATTATTTAGATTTTCCTAGGTAATTGTGATCTAACTAACCTAGTAATTAACCCTTTTCCCTTTGGAATCGACATTTGAGGTTTAAAACACTACACTTTCTTACTTGTTAAATAGGCACACTTACCTTATCAGGTTAGTTTTAAAAGTAAATTTGCTAAATGCAATCTAATTTTCATAATCTTATAAACAATGCACAACAAGTTTTTGGCGCCGTTACGAAGGACTATGACCTTAATATTAGGAAAATTAGTGTCAGTTGTTCTTAGAGTTGTAAAAATTATTTTTCTTATTTTTATAAATTTTGTGTGTTTATTTGCTATTTTTTTAGTTTGTGCTCTTGAATTGCTTTTATATCATTTTATTTTCCTTGTTTATTTATTTTTTTGTCTAGCATATTATTTAATGTTGTATGCATCCTCGTGGATGAAATCCCGAGCTAGTAGAGTTTGATCTAGAACTTGAGTGCACATTAAGGAGGAAAAAGAAAGAATCTCGAGTGACTATATCCTGTCCTTTAGAAGTAGGAACATCTGGTGATATTGAAACTAAAATTGTAGAGATAGGAACATCCTTAAGAACATGTAGTTTTCTATAGAGAACTAACCATGATGGACTTAGCATTAGGAAATAGAGGTATACTTATGGCTAGCATTGTTCGGTCCATAGTTACTATAAATAATTTTGAAATTCCACATAGTATCATCTCAATGATTAGGTCCTCACAATTTGGAGGCTCAGCTTTAGAAGATCCCCATGAACATTTTCAAAAATTTCGGGATACTTGTGATATTTTTTAAAGAAATGGAGTCTTTGATAATGCAATTAAACTTAGGTTTTTTCCCTTTTCTCTTAGAGATAAGGCGAAAGCTTGTTGTCAATGCTTCAATCGGGTTCCATTAGTACATGGGATGAGTTAATGAATTTTTTCCTTGATAAATTTTTCTCACCTGATAAGATAGCAAAGATGAAGCCTGAGATCATCTTGTTTGTGCAATATGAAAAAGAAAGTCTACATGAGGCATAGGAATGATTTATAGAGATTCTTACAAAGTGTCCTAGTTATGGATTAAATACTTGGCAGCAAGTAGACATCTTCTACACATGATTGACACCTTCGACTCGTATAAACATTGATGCTATGACTAGAGGTAATTTCATGCATAAGATTGTGACCAAAACATACAATCTCATTGATGAAATGGCTATAAATAGTTTTAGTACAATTTTGAATGCCATTCAAGAAAGCCACACAATGTTCATACAAATATTGACATATTATACATTAGTTCTTCCAGCTCAAACGGAAGTATTGAAGAAGAAGTTGGATAGTCTAATGAGTAAAGTTGGTATTAGTTCCCATAAAGTTGAATTTGAAAGCTATGGTAGTACCTTCCATACATCATTGGAGTTTTAAGAAGGTAACCCTTAATAATATTGAAACATGAAAAGATAGGAATTTTTTAACTCTTAAAAAGGTATTGAAATAAATTATAT
>JAOXYD010028130.1:0-14273 GCA_028565735.1 Pinacopodium congolense | reverse complement strand
ATTTTTCCTAAATAATTGTAATCTGATCAACCTAATAATTAAACAAAATTTTCCCTGTAGGATCAACATTTTGAGTATGAAATTTACTCCATTATATTACTTTTGCAATAAGTACACTTCCCTTTATTATGTTGGTTTTTAAAGTAAAATCGTTTCAAAATCATCCAAAGTTTTAAAGTTACCTAACCAACACAACAAGGCAATTAAATTCAATAACGAGGTTCAAAAGTATATAAATTTATAAGTTGCTATACATTGGCTTGGATTATTCCTTGACTTAGTCATGGCATGATATGACTACACCCTAAGTTACGCCAGATAGATCATAACTAATAAACTTAACCTTAGGCGTGTGTTGATTGGATCTATATGTAGATACGCTTGGAACTTGGATAACCATCAATCTTTGATAGGATCATTAATGATGTAGTAGATAAAGTTTGAAAGAATTGTATCCATATTTTTTTCAAAAATAATTATTCTAAAATTCAAAATGAATTTTTTATAAGGGCGGAGGAATTTAACATCTCTATATATAAATACCTATTCTTCCTCTTATATTTACAAAATTTTCATTTTAACCCTCCAAAAGTCATTATTCACATTTCCATCCTCTCTACCCATTCTTCACAATTTTTTACTCAAACCAGCCAATATTATATACCAATCTCTTCCTCTTGACGAGCTTGTCACAACCATGTTAGTTTTATCCATCAATATTATAGGAATCGTCACAAAAATTAAGAACAAGAATCGATAAAAAAACTCTAAATTTCAATCCATTGAATTCAATGGTTATTACCGGCCACCACCACCACCAGTCAACTTGTCTCAATGTTAGAAACAAAAGCCCTATTATCTAGTCATCAATCGTTATTTAGATTACCGCCAATTAACGGAAAAAGAGGTTAGGGTTTTGAATGATTTTTTTAAAAAAATTTAAAATATATTAAGAATTTGAGTATACTACTTTGATGAAAGTTATTCTACACACATTAAGTATTTATTTGGTATAAAAATCGTTCAATTTTAAGACTAAAAATTTTTCAGTGACTGGAGGGAATATTTGGGTGACTAAGGTTATTCTGGTTGTTAAAGGATTTGTTCCCATGACCCTTCTAGTGACTTTTTCATAAAAAATCTAAAAATTTTATAAATGATACTTATCATTTTTCTCTCAAGAACTATAGCTAGATTCTCAATGGTTTATGAATTAAAAATCTTGAAAATTTTAGGCGAGAAGAAGTATAATGGTCAAATTGCAGAATTAGATTACTTTAACAATTCAAATGAGGCCTAGGTGGTCAATTAAGTATAATAACTCTTACATAGCACTGATTGAGATGTTTTCTTTATGATTTAATATGTATATCAAGAGTGAGATCTATATTGCAAGGCTCAAATAGACGAGTTCACTTATTAGGTTAGTTTATATCACCTTATTGTTATTGTATTTGTACCAGCCTTTGAATAAAGTTCAACGTTAGCATGGAAGACAGGATGTAGGAATGTATATATCCATATTCATTTGCATGTGTATAAATATCTATATTTATTTTTATTTATATATATCGACACTTATATTTATATGTATATATGGTAAATATGTATACATAATATCGTGTATCCTCTTTAACACAAGTCTATATATAAATAACATTGAAATATCTGAATGGATACATTTGGGTTTAGGTACTATGTACATGTATAATTATCATTACACAACCACACGCTTGTTTAGTAGAATTGCATGATTAATATCTTGATTGTGTGTTGATATGTTTGATTATATTTGTGGACAAAGAAGGATCTATAGGATGTGCCATCTATAGTGGTTGTGATTATAAGAGTTGTTATGTTTTATGATATTGATATATCTTATGGACTAATCCTTGTTGATGCTTGGCTCCCAGTCAAATCCTTACTTGTTATGATTATTATTGATTTTTTTTACTTTAGATGCATTGAGTGAGGATTAGTTTATTAGTGATGTTTAGCTCTTCACAACTCCTTTAGATTAAGAGGGTCTTATTGATATATGAGCATAGCAAAATGGTGGGATCGTTAGTGATACTTAGCTCCCTATAGCTATTTGAAGTTTAGTGTTGTGAGGATTTATCCTTAGAGATGAGGATCCTACAAATATTCTTCTCCACAATTAATTATATAGTTAATGTGATTGCATACATAGCATGTTGTGTGCATATTTTTTTATTAGTTCATTATGACATTGGGTATCTCAGGGTAGTAAGGATTTACTCAACGAGATTTGACTCCCCACATCTCCATTTTTTTGGGTTAGTTATCGCTGATTTCGCAACAATCACCCCTAAGGTTTGTCAGTTTTATTCTACTTACTTTTATGTACATTTTTTTTCACTTATTTTTATCTATATTTGTACCTTTGTGACTTTAGTGATATGAGTTAGTATATTGTAAGTTTTCCTTCTGACATATGTTATCATTGTTAAATCTTTATTATGTTTGGTATTATCCTTATGTATATCATATTATTATTGTTTTTTCTCGAGTTTTAAACTTATTTTTTCAATAGTAGTAAGCCTATATGTGATCTGAGGGTTTTGGTAAAAAATTTGTATCTATTTTTCATAATATTATGCATATATCAAATATATCATGGTGAATTCTTCAGAAAAAATTGTGTCTTACACAATGGAATCTGATAAGTGAGATTTCGAATAAGTGTTTACATAATCTTCTTCTATCCGAAGAAATGATTCATTGAGATAATGAGACACCATTGATATCTACCCATCTAAGATCACCAAATGTTTAGGAGTTCCTTTATTCAATCCTTTTCCTTCTTTTTATTACTGGATCTCTCGTTCGTACACATCGCCTCTTTGTTTCCCTTTTCTGAGCCTATAGTGAGTTTCAGACAGAGTTCGAGAAGGTCAAATCTTTAGGTGTAACACTTACAATAACGTTATATTGATATCAACATTTTAAAGGGAGGCATCAATACAATTTGGTAAGAATAAAGTAGAGAGATGGAGATCAAAGAAGGAACTAAAATAAGGTGGAAATAAAAGAGATGAAATAATGCTAGATATAGCTTGGATTATATAGTAAAATGATGTCATATTGTAGAGATTAAAAGAAGTAGTTATAAAATAACTATGTTGTGAATTTACACATGTGAGAAAGAATTGTAAGGAAGCTAACAATTATAATAGCCATTGATGTATAGATAACCAATTTAATGAGATTTTCAATCGATGTTTCTCTCTAACTACCTTTTTATCTTCTTCGTATTCTTCTTCTTATTCTATCTTTTCTATTCTTAAATAATCTCAGTATTAATTGAATGTAAAAACCTAAATTTAAAAATTGAATAGAAGCTGAATAACAATTGTATTATGCTACATTAACAAAATTCCTATTGATTAGAAGTTGAGTATAATCTACTTTGATAGGTCATATAACTGACTCCTCAATAGCAAAAGTCATAAATATATAGATGCTATATTAACCAACCTATAATTCCTTCCTATAAAACTACAAACATAAGTAAAGGATTTAGAGAAAGAGTGAGAAATTATCATTGAAATGTTTGAAGTAGAAATATTGTTGAAATAGAGTATACGTCTCTCTTCCTTGTTTGTTAAAGTTGTCTGCTCAAATCGCAGATAATGCTAAAAGATGGTCTTATTTTATAATCAATACTTCAAAAATTTTGTTAATGATAGTTTTTAACTGATATAATTAATTATTCATGCTTAACTCTTATAAGCATTATAGCAACTAAGGCGGTAAGTTGGATGTTTAAAAATTCCTTTTTAAATTAAACAATTTAAACACCTTAGGCTAATTTTAACTAAATGCAATCTCTAACATAAATTCAACATAAATAGAATGATATGCTTATATCAATGTTAATCAAATTCAATCAATAATAAAAAAGCATAAACTTAAAGAGATAAGGAAATAGATGAACACACAAATTTATAAAGGTTTGCCTATCCCAAAGATAGACTACGTCCTCTCTCCAACTACTTATTGGAAATTTACTAAAAGCTAATCTTACTTAATTGGGTAAAGAGTAACTATTACAATAATCTTGTTTACAAGGTCAAGAGAAAACTTTATAATCTTATTTTAGGGGTCAAGAGTAATCCAAAAATCTTATTCACAAGGGTCAAGAGAAACCCACACAAAAATCTTGAATTTTAAGGGTCAAGAGGAACCCACACAATAATTTCAAATTCTAAAGTTAAGAAAAATCTAATACAATTTTCCTTAAGTGAGTGAAGAGTAACCCTTACAATTTTAACTTAAATATATAATTTTTATTCCAAAAAAATTAATTGAAATTTAGACTACCTAAGCCTTAACACAAGCTTATATAGCTCAACATAAACCTGATTAAAAGCAATTCAAGAAAGGGCTTAAATACAACAAATGCAATACTTATGCCTTATGTAATCTCTAATGCTTATACATAATATAAAACAATCCTATTCAAATTCAATAATCATAATGACTCAAATCTTGTTTTCTACAGGTTAAGAGTAACTTTTCAACAATCTTTGCAATGGCAAAGAGAAGCCTTAAATCAATCACAACAATTAACAAAATAAATCCCCCAAGTTAGAAACCAAAACATACCTTCTATGGTGTCTCATTAAAACACATGCAATATAAAATGATTATGTAATTTCTAATGGCAATTAAAAAATATGGAAATCCTTGTAACACATTCATAAATCATACGTAATCAAATTGATCCAGTAATAATGTGATTAATGCATTAAATAACCATATTTAAATAATATAAATAAAAGCTGTCTAATTATGCAGTATTTTTATTCCAGTCTATGAAACACACAAATTTAACCAACCAAATGATATAAAAAAAATGAAATAAACCTACTGGAACCTTAATCAATCACTTAAGAATAGATTAGAATAATAGAAACAATTTTAACACACTAAACAAAAGATCTAAATGAAGAACAAAATAAGAATTATCAAACCTGGACAATTTTGGAGCAACCTGCAAATTTGAACTTAAACAAACAATATAAAAATTGAACCAAAAAGCTCTAGCACTCTCCTAGAGACTTAAACAAATAGAAATAACAAATTTGTAGTAATAAAAATGGATTAAAAAGTTAAAGTCGAAGAACATAGAAGAGAAACCAAAATAGAAATAGTTTTGGAGTTTGTGACTTTATGATTTTGAAACTAACAAAATAATCATTTAAAAATTCAAAGTCAAGTTCAAAAGAATTATTCTATATCTAGAAAAAAACTGTACACTATAAGTGTACAACACTAGAAATGAATTTAAGACAAGAAAATTGAAATTGAATGAAAATAATGCAGATATAGTGACAGTTTGAGTGTTGAAGAGATTTTGATCTTCTAAACTTGTTTTTAGAGTATTAAGATGTTAGAAATGTTTAGAAATGCTGTATATAGGGTTAGAAAATAGTTTAAGAAGTTAAAAACAAGAACTAGCCATTTGGGATTAAAATACTGTTAAAAACCTAAAAAAGAAACTGTTCGTTACATTGACAAGGAGATATACAACAGTTTTTGGAGAGATTTATAGTGCCTTAACACCTGTTGTATAGCTTGCTGGGAAGCAGGGGTTATACGATAGTTGCTTGACCTACCAATAATGACTTGCTAACCCGCCGTTAACTTTATAAAAACATGAAACATACTTCAAATAAAATAGAAACCTTTCAAAACAAATTCTTATCATTAATCAAGATTTCAAACAAGTTTTATAGCATAATTAAAGGTTACTTGGATCATCAAAACAATTAACATAAATATAGGAACTACCTTGATTATAAAAAACTTTTCATTCTTAAACATCTTTAACACTTTTTCAAAGACTTTATAAACCAAAATTCACATCATAATTATTTTTAAAAAAATTCAAACACGCATAAACGACTTTAAGAAACACATTAATTCACTTAAAATCATCAAAAGGCATATATTAACATAATTAATCATATTACCTCTTCATTAAGCACCTTAAAGTCTATATGCCTTTCTAAATCAACTCTTAACATGTTAATGACATAATCAAATTCAGTCAATCACTAAGACAATAATTTAAATCCTATATGCAAATAATCATGCAAATATGTCATGCAAATGTGAGAGCCCTTTTTAAGTATTGATTACGATTAATTTTAGGAAACTTACATTCTAGAAACGCCTATACCTAACCAAACTTGATCTTCATGACTTGATCTTCTTTCGTCACTTTATCTTCAGTCTTTATCCTTTCTTTCATGCTTGAGCTCTTCTACCGTAGACTCCAACATGTTCTTATACTTTAAGCATGTAACTATCTCACAATTGCATCAAAACTCAAACATTAGTAACAATAATGTTTTATCATTATCAAAATACATGATTGGAACCTACTTTAATTCAACAATCTTCCATTTTTTAGTGATGAAAAAATATGTGATAGTAAGAGCCAAATATGTTAAATATGTGTTTTATAAGCAATGAAATGATATACCTCTTCCCCTTTATATTTACAACATATATTCAACTTTAATATTACATATCTTTCTCTCCCTTTTTGACACCATCAAAATGATTACCAATTATAACTAATTCTTAAAGCTTACTCCCCTTTAATTCATAGATCTTGAAGAATATACCAAGTTTATATGATACTCCCCTTAAATGAATGGAATTATGCATTATG
The DNA here is from genome assembly GCA_028565735.1 of Pinacopodium congolense. Taxonomy (NCBI): domain Eukaryota; kingdom Viridiplantae; phylum Streptophyta; class Magnoliopsida; order Malpighiales; family Erythroxylaceae; genus Pinacopodium; species Pinacopodium congolense. Next base: position 7,567 of record JAOXYD010028130.1, on the reverse strand, counting down.
GGGTAATTATGCATGTAAAAGGAATGAATGTCTAAAATGCATGACCAAAAACATTATGCCTTTTCCATGCTTAAAAAAAAAGGTTTATTTTCCTACACCATGTACATTATTCATCAAAAACATCTAATTTTCATATTTATGTACCAAAGACACACATTATGCAACTTTTGTGTCAAAAACACATGTAAATGCATATTTTACATTCTAAAATACATTATGCATTAATACTATATAAACCTTTCATAAGACATCCAAAGCTAATTTAAATATGTCAATAAGATACCCTCCACATAAATTTATTCATTTGAAAACTTTTAATCACATAAAGGAAATTTACTTATCTTAAAACCCCTTTTAAAAATATGCATAATTTCAAAGGTGATACCAATTGAAAAGAAATGATATCACTTGTAAAACATGATACCAATTGTGAAAAAATATGATTCTAATTAATACCAATTGTAAGAATATGATATCAATTGAAAATTGTAAGATATTGGTATTAATTGCAAAAATCATTAAGATTCTCATACTAATCAAAAATATTAATTGAAAATAACGTTCTTTCTAAATTTATGTAAGGAATAAATTTGTAAAAGATACAAAAATCCATTTTTAAAATATATGCAATGCATCATTTTCCAAAAAAATTCATATGCTAAATTAATTTAATGCACTAATTTAAAGATTATGCAACAATTTTAATGTAATGCTCCAAGTCTAAAAATTAAGCAAAGACTTTAATACTAAACAAGTAATAGCTCCTCTTAAACACATAAAGTCTATTTTTCAACCAAAAACATGTATAGTAAGGCGAACATTCTCAAATCAAATATAATCATCCGAAGATTATGTCAAGCCATGCATATTATCAATTAAGAACATAAAATTACCTCCTTTTGCATCACCATATGATATTAAATTCCTTACTCTTTACTTGATTCAATAATTGTCCTTCGATAAGCTTATGTAAGGGCTCTTGGTGATCTTTTTTGCTTTTAATTCAAGGTTGGAGATACCATTTCTTTGCTTCCTAGCTTGACACCAATATTGCACCAAAAGATATTGATTTACAAATAAAAAACTAATGGACTCTAGGTACCCATATTTACTTGGGTCCTTGGGGGTTAGCCTTAAAATCTTTCTCAACCCACATTTTTAAAGGTTTTTTAAACATCTTTTGTTTAATAGAGCTAAAATTTTGAACATGTCCAATTTTGCTACAAAAATTACAAACATAAGGAATATTATGCTTATGGATATAAATCCTATAATCTTGACAAATATATGCACTTTTCATATCAAGATGAGCTCTCTTAGGATTATATTCATGCATGTGTGAGTTATAAGAATGCATCATACCATTATGCTTATGAAACAAGTCGTTTTGCCTAACATAAGACATAAACACATTTCTTAGTCTAACATCTCAAAATGCTTTTCCTTGATGAGTATTATACCTAGAATATGAATGAAATATGTTCCTTGGACTAGAATGAACATGAGACACATTTTTAGATGGATGGGCATACATATGAGATGCATGTGAGATGGTTGGCCTAAATCATCTAAAATAAGGCCTAACATTATAGTTATTCTTTTCATGATGATATGGCTTCCTAGTATGTGATTGATACATACCTCTAGCCTTAAGAATATGCTTATAATGAGTATGGGAATTACCCTAACTTGATGCCTATTATGAGGCTTATCTGTATACATGTCCCTTCTTTGATGAAATGGCCTCCTAGGATGTGAATATAGTCTATTCTTGGGATTATAGACATGCATATTTGAACCATAAGAAGGTCTAGGACCTATTCGTCCCTTTTAGACCAAAATATAAAATTGTGATATGGTTACACATCCTTAAAAAAATTATATCTATTTTTATCTTGATGCACATCCTTCCTCACTTTTGATCTAGATGTATACATGCATGCATGATGATTGTTCTTCCTAATATGTAATTTTGATGAAGATGCAGCATTCTTAAAAGATTGCCTAGCATGTGTTCTGGATGTAAATGCCCCATTTTCTAATAAGAGCTTTAATAAAATTTCATCTTCTAAGTTCATACCCTTTACAAAAACTATTTTTTCATCCTTAAAAATATTTTCATCAATAAATCCTAAACCTTTCCTATCATTAGAAGCCTTTTGACCTCTTAGCATGCAATCTAACTTTTCTTTATCCTTTATGAATTCAGATAATGATTCTTTGAGGGCATCTATGTCCTTCTTCAAACATTCATTTTCATGCATCAATTTGTTCTCATTATTATGCATGCCAACATCCACACTCTTAGAATCTAGTACGACATTTATTTCATTTTTCAATCTTTCAATTTCTATCATGCATCCATTCTTAGATTCTAACATGTCGTGCAGTTCATCTTTAAACTTCTCATTCTCATGTAAACATTCATCCAAATCTTTCTTCAAACAATCATTTACATTTACCAACCTATCATTTTCAATCATACAAGCATTATAAACAACATTCATATTCTTAGATTCTAAAGCATGTACATCATTCTTCAACTTCTCATTTTCTTTTCTAAGATCATTCATTAACTTCATGCATTCCTTATGTTTGAAGGATAGTTTTATCCTTCTTACATCGGCACGCTTTAAGCATTTAACTAATTCATCATAGCTTAAGCCTACTTATAAAACATTATTCTTATCATCATTAGAGTTAGAGCTATAATGTACCTTATTGCTTTCCTTTGGAACATTTGATGATGATGGAGCATCTTCCATAAAATTTAAAAGGAATACATTTGGAACCTCATCCTCATCTTTAACTTTTTCCTCCTCTTTCATATCATCTTTGGCTTTATTTTCTTTATTCATCTCTTTTTTCACTCTTCCATATCATTTCCACCTAAATTTGTTTTCTAATCTACTTCAAATATTTTTAGCCAAAGTACACAGAGCAACTTTATCAAACATGCACCTGTCTAATTCATCATAAAAGATATGCATAATTCTTTCATTTAATAAAACAAAATTTTCTTCAATTGAAAATCAATGAGGGCTATTTGAAATAAAATCCCATAAAAAGAAATCTTAACCCATAAAAAAGAATTTCATTCTAATTTTCCATATAAGAAAATCATCACCATTAAAAATGGGTGGCCTATGAATATTCAAACCCTCTTGATCAAAATAAAGTGCCATTTTTAAATCTTTACTCATAATTTCGTTAGAAATTATGCAGATGTGAGAACAAAACTCTGATACCAATTGTAAATCTAATGGCACCCAAAGGGGGTGGGGGTGGAGGGGATGAATTGGATTTTTAAATATTTGTTTCCAAATAAAATAATTTAAACATCTTAGGTCAATTTTAACTAAATGTAATCTCTAACATAAATTCAACATAAATGAAATAATATGCTTATGCTAATATTAATCAAATTCAATCAATAACAAATAAACATAATAAGCATAAACTTAAAGAGATAAGGGAAGAGATGAGCATATAGATTTTTAGAGGTTCTCCTACCCCAAAGATAGATTACGTCCTCTCTCTAACTACTTATTGGAAATTCACTAAAAGCTAATTTTATTTTTGGGTGAAGAATAACCCTTACAACAATCTTGTTTACATGGTCAAGAGAAACCTTTACAATCTTACTTTAGGGGTGAAGAGGAGCTCACACAATAATCTTGAATTCTAAAGGTCAAGAGAAGCCTACACAATAATCTTGAATTCTAAGATCAAGAGAAACCTAATATTATCTTCAGTAAGTGGGTGAAGAGTTACCCTTACAAACTTAAATGAAATATACAATTTTTGTTCCATAAAACTAACTCTAAATTTAGACTGCCTAAGCCTCAACACAAGCTTAAATATTTTATCAAAAACCTGATGAAAATCAATTTAAGAAAAGTCTTAAATACAATCAATGCAATACTTATGTCTTATGCAATCTCTAATGCTTTTACATAGTATAAAATAATCATAATCATATTCATATTCATATTCAATAATCACAACAACTCAAATCTTGTTTTATATAAGTCAAGAGTAATGTTTCAACAATCTTTTTAATAGTAAAGAGAAGCCTTAAATCAATCACAACAATTAAGAAAGCAAACCCCCCAAGTTAGTAACCAAAAGACACCTTCTATGGTGTTTCACTAAAGCACATGCAATATAAAACGATTCTATAATTCCTAGGGGCAATTAAACAATATTGCAAGCCTCCTAACACATTCACAGAGCATACGCAATCAAATTGATCCATCAATAATGTGATTAATGCATCAAATAGCTAGCTTTAAATAATAGAAATACAAGCTATCAAATTATGCAGTATTTTTGTTTCACTTTACAAAACACATGAATTTAACCAACCAAATGATATAAAATAAATGCAATAAACCTACGGAAATATTAATCAATCACTTAAGAATATATCTCAACAATAAAAAGAATTTTAACACCCCAAACATAAGGTATAAATTAATAACAAAATAAGAATTTTCAAACCTAAATAGTTTTTAAGCAACCTGTAAATTTGATCTTAAACAATCATCATAATAGCTTAAAAATTGAAACAAAAAATCTAGCTCTATCCTAAAGAATTAAGCAAATAAAAAATATAAAACTTATAGTAATAAAAATATATTTAAAAAATGAAAGTTGAAGAGCATATAAGAGAAACCAAAATAAAGACAGTTTTAAAGTGTGTGACTATGTGAACTTGAAACTAACAAAATAATCACTTAAAAATTCAAAAGAAAGTTCAAATGAATTCTTTTATATCTAGACAACTTCACACGACAAGTTTACAACACTAGAAACAGATTTAAGACAAGAAAATCGAAATTGAATGAAGATAATTCAGAGGATTAAGAATCGTTAAAAATTTTTAGAAATGCTATATATATGGTTAGGAAAGAGTTGGAGATGTTAAAAACAAGAACTATCCATTTGGGATTAACAGACTATTGAAAACCCAAAAAAGGAACTAGTATTCACGCTGATAGGGAGGTGTATGGCAATTCTTGGAGAGATATACAACGCCCTGACACCCACAGTATAGCTTGTTGGGAAATAGGGGTTATATTGCAGTTGCTTAACTCACCATTTGTCTCATGCTTATCCACTATTTACCTCCAAAAAAGGATGAAACATAATCCAAATCAAAACTAAACCTTTCCAAACAAATTTTTAACATTAATCAAGACTTCAAATAAGTTTTAAAGTATAATTCAAGGTTATTTAAATCATCAAAATATTTCAATTAATTCAAGCATAAGAACTAACTTAATTATAAAAACTCTTCATTCTTAAACATCTTTAACGCTTTTTCAAACATTTCATAAACCAAAATTCACATCATAATTATAGTTAAACAAATTCAAACATACATAAATGACTTCAGGTAACACATTAATTCACTTAAAATTATCAAGAGGCATAATTAACATAATTTATTATATTATCTCTTAATTAAACACCTTAAAGTCTATATGCCTTTCTAAATCGACTCCTATCATATTAATATCATAATCAAATTCAATTAATCACTAAGATTGCAATTTAAATCCTATATGCAAATGATCATGTAAATATATCATGTAAATGTAAGATCCTTTTCAAGAATTGATTACGATTAAGTGTAGGAAACTTATACTATAAGATACACCTATACCTAACCAAACTTGATGTTCATGACTTGATCTTCTTTCATTACTTAATCTTCAATCTTTATCCTTTCTTCTATGCTTGAGCTATTCTACCATAGGCTCCAGCATGTTCTTGTACTTTAAGCATTTGCCTATCTTACAAATGCCTCAAAACTCAAACATTAGTTACAATAATGTTTTGTCATCATAAAAAAATATAATTGAAACCTCTCTTGATTCAACATCTCCATTTTATTCAAATCATCTTGAAGTCTCCCAAGATTCACTTCTTAATTTTTTATTCTTTCTTTAGTACTATCCGCAACTCTGATATTAATTAATAGGTCCTTGTCAAAATTATTAAGAGATAATATTCTTATGTAGGAAAGAATGACCTTATAATACAATTTTAATACATTAAGGACCTAATTAAATAATGGAAATATATTTCAAATAACAACTAATGCAAATCTTAAGTTCTTGATATACACCCAAATTGATACTTTGCTTTGGCTTATCACATTTTTTATTAATGAAACTTTGATGGAATGCCAACTGGGATGATGTAACACCACATATAAATATGTTTTCTTCCTCTTACATTTTCTATATTTTCATTTTAAGCCTCTAAAAGTCACTATTCATGTTTCCATCTTCTCCATCCATTCACCATTGATATCTATAGAGCTGTCATAAAAATCAAAGAGAAGAATCGATAAAATGCTTCAAACACCTATTTGTCACCTTTGGTGATTGTTACTGGTTACCACCACCATCAATTAACTCGTCTTAATGTCATAAGTAACAGCCATATGGTCTTATCGCCTACTGCTGCTTGGATCTGCACTGATTGACAGAAAAAGAGGTTAGAGTTTTGAATGATTTTTCTTCAATTCATTAACATTTGTTAAGAATTTAAGTATGTTGCTTTGATAAATTTGATTTACGCATCAAGAATTTTTATTTGGTATGAAAAGGATTGAATTATGATATTGAAAATTTTTCAATAATTGGAAGGAATATTCCGGTGACCCAAAGAATATTCTAATTGCTTGAGTCACTGATTCGATGACTCTTTCAACCAATTTTATAGCAAAAGATTTAAAAATTTTATAAATTATATTAAAATTGTTCTTTTAAGAACTATAATAAGATTCTCAACGATTTACGAATTAAAAATCACGAAAAGTTTTGATGAGAAAATGAGCAACAATTGAATTGTATAATTAGATTACTTTAACAATTCAAATGATATCTAGGTTGTTACTTGAACCAAAATCCTAAGGTGCCTTTCTATTTTTCCAAAGATCAAGTCCTGAAATGCTTCGGTAACTAGAAGGAATTTACCAAGTATAAACTTGAGAAAGAAAAATGGGAAAAGAAAAAGCGGGGAAAAAAAAAGGAAAAGAGAGGGGATTAGGTGCATTGCGGAATTTTTCAAGGCAAAACAAAGATTTACTTGTCATTCACTTTTGTTCCCTTCTGGCGTCTTTAAGTAATTTCTTCTGCAGTACCCTCCATGAATTTCAGTATTAGAAAGATGAAAGGAACATAAGGGCAGATCTGTAGAACAGAAGTAAGTACCAAAACTAGAGCAAAAGCAAGCCAAAGCATTTTGTTTCTTGTGGGAATAGACTTTTAAGACTCCATCAATCATCACGTGCATGTCCCTTTTCAGAAGCAGAGCAAGAAAAGGAGAAAAAGAAAATAAAACTGAAATTGGTGACAGATTGGTATCAGATACTAAAACCGTCTTGAACGTCAAGCACTTCTAAACATGCTTCACGTATGTCTCCCTCTGCAAGCTTAAATACCCAGAGAGCCACCCAACCATATATCAAATCATTTTTCATACATCAGCAATCTCTTTAGACCTCATCAAGCGCAAGTTCCTCCCATGGCTACATCACCTCTCTCTCTGA
>JAOXYD010028090.1:0-14274 GCA_028565735.1 Pinacopodium congolense | reverse complement strand
TATGTAAGTTCTACTTTATAGCTAATGCATAAAAGGTGGTTAAAATTTGGTTGAATCTAGCCCTCGACACTTCAATAACAATCCAATATTTTTGTTAAAATGAAGGCCAAGTATCCAATTAAAGGAGGCTAAGGTAAAACAAGTCCCAATTTATATTAACATCCATAACATACCTCTTGAATACTAAACTACAACGAGATTAAGTCACTTAACAAGTTATATAGGCAAGCCTATACGCATAGATGAAGCTACGACCAATATGAAGAAGGTAAGTTCTACAAGAGTATGCCACGGTTGATATTTGACAGGAGATGTTTGACTCCATCCTTTTAATAATAGTGAAAGAGGTAGATTAGTTATTTATGGATGAATCAGGGTTTTATATCAATGAAGGCCATCCAGTCAACATATAGCAAAAATTTAAAGACCTATAGGGAAGCACTTTGTAAGAGGAGACTATGTTAAATTAATGGACTTATTAAAGACAGCTAATCAACAATCTACTGATATAGGATTGCATGCTAATCAATCAATTTAGGAATGTTCTGTCTACTATAAGGAATTACCAAAAATTATAGATAGATCAGCAATCAAGCTCGTTTATTATAATGTACAATTGATGGAAGCTGCAAAACAGGAAAAATTTGTATTTACAAATCAACAATTAATGGAAACTACATAATAGGAAAAGGCTACACTTACAGGTCAACAACTAATAGAAACGTTGCAATAAGAAACGTTACACCCACAAATCAACAACTAATAGAAATTGTAGAATAAGAAAAGAACATACCTATAAAACAACAACTAATGGAAACTATAAAATAGGGAAAAGTTACACCTACAGATTAATAACTAATGGAGGTTATAAAATATGAAAAAGTTACACCTGTAATCAACAACTGGATCAAATTAATCAAGTAGTAAAGGAGACATTAAGTGGACAAACATCTAAAGCAACTCCTATAGATTCATATATAAATAAGGATAGTGATATTACGGTAGGTTTTAAGAGAAAAAAACGGAGGAAGTCTAAGAGGAAAAATGGGGTAAAAAATGCATCCTTTCACTTAACTTAATATTTTTCTACTCTATTGGAATATTAGGAAAATTATTTTTCTCATAAAAACAACAAATCTTAAGAGAGTATTTAAAGGAGATAAAGCTTTTATTGTATGCCTTCTGGAGACCAAACCATGACAAGAAAGATTTAACAACCTCTATCTATTCAAAGAAGTTTGGCTTCATATTAATAATCATAGCTATCATATTATGGTGGACATATTTTGTCTTTTAACCCTAATAGGGTAAAAACACTATTGTCACTAACAATTTGCTTTATTTGGATATGGTTCTGGTGCAGAATAAATCCAATTTTCATATCTCCTTTATTTATTTATTTATAAAATTTCTCATTTTAGAGGTTAGCTCCATGGGAAAAACTTGATGAACTAGCAAGTGGCATTAATAATCAATGATAGCGATATAGGATTTTAATATCATGCTTCCACTACTAGAGGCTGAAAGAAATTCATCCTTAAGAAACCAGTATGAAGATCTTAGGTAATGTATTTCTAGGGTAAGAGTCACAAATCTTGGAATGCAAGTTCACTTTTTCACTTAAAGTAATAAATAATAAGGAAACTATTTTTTAAGGAAGAAGCTTAATTGAGTAGTTAACAACTTCTGGATAAAAAATTCACTAAAAGCTTAGCTTTTTTCAACAATCAACTTTTTTTATATTGCACTTCAATTGTGATCACTAGATTTCACTTGAAGAAAAAAAGTCATCGTCCTTTCTGGTTTAATAACAACATGGTAAATGATCTAGGTTTTCATAATGCAACCATTAAAGGCCTTACACTTAACATATATGGGCACAAGTATTTCATCTATATGAGAAAACTTTAGAGAATTAAAGAGGAACTAAAGGACTTAAATGAGCCAAAATATAAGAGCACACAATCAACAATGTTATCAACTAAATCTCAGCTCAACAATATATAAAATTAGTTACATGCAAATCCTTCCATTCCTAGCTTATAAGAAAAGGAAAAAAAACAAATAATATTAAAGCTTATGCACATGCAATGGATATTAACTGCTCTATCCTCAGAAAAAGATCAGGAGTGCAATGGATAGAGCAAAGTGACCTAAACACTTCTTTTTTTCCATAACTCCATCCTTTTATGAAGGAATAGGAACAAAATTGTTTCTCTCAAATTGCAAGATGGAAAATTGATACATATTTAAAAGGATTCGATGGAAGAAACATTGTTGTATTTTAAGAATATGCTTAGATATCCCTCTGATAGTCATTCTTTTATTTAACTACCCTAGACCTTTCTAATGCAAAAGCTTCCTCACTAATTATAACTATAATTGAGATAGACATTGAAATTATATTGTTTTTGTACATCTGAATAAATCCCCTAGACTAAATGATCTCAATGGTTTTTTTTTCTTTTAAAAATCACGTCATCTATTAAAGCTTAGTATTATTATAGTAGTCAAGGAATCTTTTGGCAATGGCTTCATGATCAAGGAAATTAAAAAGACCCATATCACTATAGTACAAAAGGTATTTAATCTAAATACATTAAAGTATATAGGCCAATCTCATGCACCAATAATGTTTATTAAATCATAGCAAAGATATTAGGCCTGAGATTAAAGAAGGCACTTCCATCATTGAATAATCAAAATCAGTTAGCACTTATAGAGGGAAGTTATATTAATAACAACATACTTTTTGCTTACTATTTTTTCAAAAACTAAACTAGGAAACAAGCAATTAAAAACTATGCTATCAAAATTTATCTTTATAAAGCTTATGACATCGTTGTTGGTCATTTATCATTAACAAATTTCATGCTTTCGACTTCTCTTCAAGATTCATTTATTGGATCAATCAATGCATTACTATAGTTAAATGCAATATCCTAGTTAATTCCCACTAACAAAATTATTTAATGGATGTAGAAGCTTAAGGCAAGGGGATCCACTTTCCCCTTACCTATTCACTCTATGCAAAAAAGTCCTAACCAAGCTTCTCCTTCAAGTTATTAAGTAGGAAATACATTTTAGATTCAACCATAAATGTTAGAAGTTTAAAATTCGTATACTAATGATTATTGATGACTTATTGATTTTATAAATGGTTGATTTTGATTCAATATGTGCTTTAATAAATGCTTTAAGATGTTTCAAGGACCTATCAAGTCTAGAGATAAATACTGAGAAGAGTTGTTTATAAATTTCAGAATCTGCTACTCATAATTCTACCTAATTTGCCAAACTGTCAAATTTGTAACTCAAAGAAATTCCATTTACCTATCTTGGTTTTCCTATGTCTTATAAAGCTTCTGTATAAGGATTTTATTCATCTCATTGAAAAATAAGAAAGAAAATCAATAATTGGTGCAATAAGTTCCTATTATTTGTTGGCATATTACAACTGATTAGTTCTGTTTTGAATTCCATGCATACATCTTGGTCTTCACATATGGTCCTTTCAAAGATTCTAATTAAAACTATAAATAAGAGATTTAGATCTTTATGTGGACAGGTTAAGTAGAGGGTACATTCAAAGTCAAGGTTGAATAGGGGACCTTATATCTGCTAAAGTAAAGGGTGGACTCAGTATCTATTCCATTAGGATTATCAACATAGTCCATATGTCAAAGAGAATCTAGAGAATTTTACAAAATAAACAATCACTATAGGTTTAATATGATCACTCTTACTACTTAAGGAAATGAAATTTCTAGATTTCTAAACCCAAATGTCATTCCTCTTAGACTATGCACTAAATCTTTGAAATAAAGGAATATACTAGAGGAGTAATCAAAACCAAGTTAGGAAATAGAATTAAGACTAATTTCTAGCATGATAATTAGTCTTTAGTGGGACCTTTAACCAACAATCACAAATTTGATGCACTTAGGCATAACACTTTTAGTTTTACAATGGTTAAGGAAGTTTTGTATGATAACACATTCAACTTAGATGTAGTATGGTTAGATAAATTAAAAGTTATGTCTCTAGCATTATAACTAAGTTCTAGATTTGAAAAAAAGATCCCGTGGATACCACATACACTTGAGGAATTCACTAATAGGTCTTATAGGAATTCAATGAGAGTTAAGGAAGCTAAAGTTTCATGGTATGGGTTGGTATGGTATAAATAACCTTTACCTAGAATGTCTTTTATTACATGGCTAACTGTCAAAGGTAAACTTTCCCCTATAGAAAGATACCATGGCTTAAGCATCCTTATATTAACATATGTTTTATGTAGCAAGGAAAATGAGATCATAGATCACATTTTCTTCAAATGTCAGTATGCTCATCATATATGGAGGCTGATCCAAGATTCCAATCACATTTCCTATAATTTAAGTAGCTGGAAAGACATCATTAATTGATCTAGTAGCATCAAATGGAGAAATAAGGAAGAAGATGCACAATTTAGCATATATCTCACTATAAGGGTTTATTTTCTATAGAAGGAAAGGAATTTCAAACATTTCTAAGGAAAACATAAACCAATTCAATAGTTATGTCTTAAGGTTCTTCGTAATATGATAAATGGAACAAATTGCTCAATATCTCCACATAATATTATTCTCAGCAACTCATTTTATTCTACTTAACTATCAACTGTGTTTTCTTAATTATTACTCTTGGTATTTAGATTATTGTGTTCTCACAACAGTTTTCTATTATCCCTGTTAACGCAACTGGTTACTTTTAAGTTATCTTGTTTTCCTTGATTGGGTATCTTAAACTCTTCATTTATTAATTCAATTATTTCATTTCCAAAACAAGTTATTTAGTTCACTAATGAGTAACTTTGTTATATGACTTACTTTCTTTATCTAAAATAAATATCTTGATATTTTTAAAACAAATAATATAATTAAAAATTATTTTAAATATCATCATAATGATTTAATAATTCGAGATTTTTCTATACCACTTATTTGCAAACCATAAGAATATTCTAGATATATAACATGAAAAAAGGACAAATGAAATAAATATAATAAAAATGTTATATTGATGTAATATATTTATATTGAATATGAAACCCTCTATACAAAATAACTTTGATTTTCAAAAGAAAAGGTATAAGCAATGCCACCTTATAACATGTAATATAACAATATTATTTTTAATTATTGGTTGAATTACGATGAACTTATTTATAATTATATTAAAATTCAAGATTGTATTCTCAAATTTACATTGAAGTACATAACTAAACAATAATAATTTATTCAGATAATAATTTCATATCAATAAAAAAAATAAAGGGTAATGAAAATTTATTTTTTATAACCCTTTTTATTTATTCGTTATATTAGTCCTAAATGACACTTAAGATGAGGGAAAATTAGGTATTTTTTAAAATTTTTTAGTCTAAACCTAAACTAATTTTTATAATGAATAAACTCAACAACCACAATTCAACCTAGAATGATGATGATGATGCTAATATAATTCAATGATAATCAAAATCAATCAAACACATAATATTGCATAAAGTAAGAGTGTAGGGATAGAAATTTCAAACTGATTTTTATAGTTGTTGAACTATAACTCTTAGCCTATGTTCACTCTTCAACTATTTGTTAGAAATTTTATTATAATCAATCTTCTATAAGGTAAAAAGGATTCTTCACAATACATTTTCTTATGAGTTGAAAAGGAACCTTAAAAAGTATTATTTCAATGGATGAAGAAGAACCTTATAACAATCTTATTTTACAATGGTAAAGAGCAACCTAAAAAAACCTTTCTTATATAGTAAAGAGTAATCCTTGAAAATATTGCTTCAATGGGTGAAGAGTAACCTTTAATCAATGCTCTCAAAATCAATCCCAATACATAATACATAACTTAAGTATCTCACTTAATAGTCATAATGTTCAAGGGACACACACACAAAAAATGAATGTAACTAACATTCTTTAACCATTCACAATAACTCACAAAACCTATTCAACTTGTCTCCATAAACCTAAAAATCATTCTATATTCCTCAATACTTATGAACCTCTTCAACAACCTTTTAACCATATACTTATAAATTTGTCAAGGTCAAAATTCCATTAGAAACAATTCCTAATTGTTACTCTAGCTTAAACTATCATTAGACACAAGAAAAAATCTAGTCATTGACCAACACTACTATAGATCAGTTTTCCAAATTTTACAGAAGCTTTCCAAAATTTTCAAACACCTCAAAACAATTCCTTTACATAAAAACCAAAATAAACTTCCATAAAGTGATTTTTAGCATCAAGACCCTTCAATTAAAATGAAAAAAAATATTTCTTTGCCTATGGAAAATTTATGCATCTTATAAAAAAATACAAAATTTTCAAACCTTTTCCAAATCATTATTTTAATATAATTTTGACTCATTCACACTCAAAAAGTTCCACAAAAGAGTTTGAAACATCAAAAGGGTTTCCTTTAAAACCTTTCGCAAAACTTCCTTTTAATTATGAAATACTCTATGCAAAAACCTTACATGCAAATCACATGTAAACTTTTGAGCCCCTAAGAATCTTGAAATGAACAAGATAGACTTAGATAAAAAAAAAATACACCAAAAACCTATTTAACTTTACCTTCCTTGATCTTCGTCTCATTTTTCATTTGTTCTTCATTTTTATTTTTCTTGAACTATAATTTCTGTTAAAATACATGTTCTTTGGGCTCTAAAATATGTTCTTACATATAATCCAAATTTCTAAATTTTAAATAAATTTCAATAAAAATTAATTAATTAGTAATAAATACGTTTATTGCAGCATTAAGACATAGATTAGAGCTTCCCTTGATTTAATAATTTTCCTCTTTTTGATGATCATAAAATATTGGATATTAAGAAAGCATAAAATGCAAAATATATGTAAACATATGTAAAGCAAACCATATTTTTCCCCTAGGTCCTTGCATCATAAAATGATTAAATTTTAATGTTGCCTATCACTCCCCTAAATATCGCATATCTCTCCCTTTTTAACATCATCAAAAAGTTATGAAAGAATTAAATAGATGCCAATTAGTAATTATTATAAAAGAATTTACAAGATTGTCACAAAAAAAAAAGGATGCATAATTTCATAATACTTTCAAAGAGACCTATAATTAATCATTCCTAATTCATTTTTAATCATGTAAAGATCTTTCCAATTCAACAATCTCTCCCCTTAAACTTGTGTGATATTTGAATATTGCTTCCCCTTAAATCTATGCATTAATGTATCATAAAGCAAGAGAGTATAGAGGAGATATAAATACATATCTTGCATGAAAATCATAATTACAATGTGTTAGAAATACAATTCATGCATCACAAATAACATTCAATTAGTATTCAAATAGCAAGCAATTCCCCTATATAAAAAATCTAATATCACTAAACTTCCTAACCTAAAAATATGCAAGAGCAATAAAAAAATACTAAATGATGTACTACCCTTAAATTTATGCAAAATAAAAAGTTTTAAATTAAGAAAGATTCTAATTATTGGTTTATATGGTAAAAAAAATATCCTTGTTACTAATTTATTTTTTTATGCACTTAAAATATATGAAGTTGGATGATGTTATTAACTAAGATTATTAAGCCTAAAAGTAACACGCTTAGAGCCTAGGGAGAAATCTTTCATAAAGGAAAATTTGAAATGAAATAAGCAGTAACAAGAGGAACAAGAATGCAAGATCAAGATTATGAAGATCAAGGTTAAACAGTTTTAGAGTTATACTTTTTTTTAATGTAAGTTTTGCTTAGATTTTATCAATGCTTGAAGGGCTTATAGTTTTCATATTTGATTATGTTTAGGATTTTGGTCAAGAGTTTTAGATTTTTCATGATTAGTTTAATAATAAGATTCTAAACTTTCATACTAGTATGAAGTTCATAATCAAGAACAAATTTGGTGAATTGTTTTAAATAAGTCCTATTGATGTGTCAAAATATTTTGGAAAGTTTTTTGGGTTTGATTAAGTATGCTTGAATATGGTTAAGTCAATTTATGGTTTGAAAAATGTTTTAAAGATATTTTTGAAGTTTAGGAAAAGTTTGAAGTATATTTATAAACCAAGACATATTTTGTACTTGAGTTTGATTGAAATGTCTTGGGGTCTAAAATATCTTTTGAGACATTTTAAAATTTATATGAATTGGTTTGGAGTAAAAAGAATAACTTCTAAATATTTGAGAAAGTTTTGAAAATTTTTTAAAAGTTTTGAAAGTTTTTAAAATTAAAATTTCCATAACCAAGACAATTTTTTTGTTTAAGTTTAATTGATGGGTTTTGGTATTTAGAATCTCTTAAGTATTGATTTGAAACTTGTCTGAGTTACTTTTATAATAAAAGAAATGGTTTTTGTATGTTTTTGAATAGTTAGAAAGTTGTTGGAATGAAATATTTTAAAAATGTGCTTATTTTGTCATAAATTAAGGCATAATTTGTTTTTTAGCTAAATTTATAGTTCTTGATATTCAAAATTACTTTGGATAATTTTTAAAAACTTGTATAAATTGATTTGGAAGTGAAAGTAATGGTTTTGAGTTATTTATGGTTAAATTTTGCAGTTTGTAAAACCTAGAAACTAAAATTTTAGGAGTTAGGTTAACTATTACTTCAACAATGGTTTATCAGTGTAGGGTTTTAAGTACCACTAGTTGACTAGTGCATATGGGTCGATTGACCAATCAATCAATTGATGTAGTGAAATAATAGCTAGCTCACTATGTAATGTCTTTCTAAGTGTATGTAACATTTCATTTGTGTTTCTAATAGCTATTTGGGTTTGGAAAGCTTATAAATTAATGGTATAAGTGGTTAGAAACAATCTTTATGCACGTTTAATAGTTAAAAGAGCATCGATTGAGTTTTTGATTGATTTATAAGTTAACATAAACATTTGGTTTTAAGTTTTCATTTGTTATATTTTTTAGTCCCTTAAAATTTTTTATATCAAGCTAGGGATTGGGATTATATGCACTTGAGTTAAATTTATGAGATTTATTTTGGGATTTAATTTTAGTTATATAGAATGATTGAAAAAGGATTACTCTTCAACCTTTATAAAGAAATATGTATATTATGTTTCTCTTTACTCTTGAAAGAAGATTTGTTAGGTTGCTCTTCACCTACTTTAAGATAAGATTTTAAGGACCTAAATAAGTTTATTTTTTTTAATGAAATATTTAAGTGGCAACTTGGAGAATAGACATAAGCAAACGGTTTGCTTCCTGAACCACTATATAAGTCCATTATATATCTTTCTTTCCTACACTTTTTAAATTATGCATGCAACTGTGATTATTGTTTAATTACTTAAATTTAAACTATTTTTATTATATTGATATTTTATAATATTTAGGTAGAATTGTAGTTTATAGACATCGTACCTTGTAAAAATTAGTTTAAGTGGCTTAGGTTTTAGTTTAAAAAATTATTTTAGCACCTAATTAAGCCCCCTTACCTTTTGAGTGCCATTAGGAGTAACAAGTGGTATTAGAGCCAATTTTAACTTATGCTTTAGATAGAAATAATTTTTATAAAATTTCAATATGTAGTTTGGCTAATGAGATTTAGTATAGCTTAGAGGATATTTATGTAGGTGGCCCTTAAGTTAAAGAAAGGAAAGAAAGCATTTGTAGTTGGAGAAAGCTCACATACCCCTAATAGATAATAAGGAAGATGATGAAAAACCCTCTTGTTCAAGATCTCACAATAATAAGGATGAAGTATAAAAACCCTCTTGTTCAAGATGTCACAATAATAAGGATGAAGCATTCTCTAACTCAGACTCTTCTAATGATGATGATGTTAATGATGATACTGATAACAATTTTTCTTATGATGAGTTACTTTATTATTTGGAAATCATGAGCATGAGAAAAAGGAAATTTTTTTCCAAACATAGAGAGATTGAAGCATTTAAATGAATACATATTAGAGAATGGTAGGTTGAAAAGTGAATTGCAAGACATGTCAGAATCTAAGAGTGTTAAATTTCCAAACATGATGATGATAGGAATAGTTTGTTTAATAAAAACGAGGCATTAAACAAGGATATTAATGACTTCAAAGAATCATTATCAAAATTCACTCAAAGGAGTGAAAATTAATGAGCATGCCAAGAGTCCAAATGAGCTCAAGTGATAGGCATAGGTTATGATTCACTTAAAGGAGTGTTTGCAATGATGCAAAAACCATTTTGATGAAGGCTAAGAACTTAAAAAATGAAAATATACTTAAGCCATCATTTGAAAAAATGGTATCATCATCCAGAAAAAATGGTATCATCATCAGTTAAGAAATCCTTTAAAAATGTAGGTCAAGAAAAGTGTTAAAGTTAACCCCTAAGAAGCACATTGTTGAACCAAATGAAGAGTTGAAAATATGGTATAAAGTGGTGATGCAAAAAGGAGGTACCTGCTTATTTTTATGTTGATAATATTTAAGAAATTTGGCTTAACGTACATTTGGAAGTGTATACTTGAATTGAGTATATTAACCTAGGGATATATGTTTTGTTTTTCTTTAAATTTTTGGTAAAGGTTTGTTGCATATGTCTTGTTGGGGGAGGAGGGAGTTGAAGGATTTTTTAATTAGTATCATTTTTAGCATTTGGTATCTTTCTTATAATTGATAGAATTTTTGAAATTTCCTTTTATAAGTATATTTCACTTTATATGATCATATGTTTTGTAAAGCATAAATTTAGGAGAAGTACATCTTTTGGAATTTGTCAATTGCTTTTACATAACCTTAGAGGAAGTTTATGTGATATTAGGTGCTTTATATAAGGAATCAATTTTTGCATATTTTTTATGTTTATGATTTTTGTTTTGATGCATAACATTCATAATATGAGAAAATATATATTATTTAAGCATAAAGATGTAAGATATGTGTTTTTGATACACCTTATGCTTTTATACCTTTTGATACTTTATTACCCCATAATGAGTTGTACATGTAGTTAAGGGGAATGTAATTTTTTTTAATGCATGAATTAAGGAGGAGAAAGATTTACAATTTTGAAATAGTTTTACAGGTTTATAAGACTTTCAAAATGATTGATGAAAGTTTTTCAAATTCATGATTGGGTTTGATTTTTAACAATTGACATGTTTTTAACTCTTTTATAATAATTAATATTTTTTATGATGACAAAAGGGAAGAGTGTTTGGTGATATTAAGGAAAGTGATAGAAATTATAGGTAAAATTTTGTAGAGTTATAGCTTTTGATCATTGCATAATAGCTTGACATATGTGTTTATCTTGAATTTATCACATATTTTGTCATTCAAAAAAAAAAAAGGAGGAGATCGTTAAACTAAGAGAGCTTTCAATCATTGGTTTGAGGATGAAAATGTCCTTTTTTTAGTAATGTTATATTTTTTGACATATTTAAAAGATAGGAAGTGGATAATGTTCTTGACCAAGATAGTTGAGCTTAAAAGAAACACTCTTAGAGCCCAAGGATAAAGTTTTCATGAATAAAATATTGAAATAAACCAAGCATTAATGAGAGGATCAAGATTATAAGATCAAGATTATGAAGATTAAGGTTGAATAGTTCTAGAGTTGCATTTTTATATGTCAATTTTGCCTTAATCTTATCAATGCTTAAAGGGCTCATGAGTTTGCATATTGGTTTGCATTTAAGATTTTTGTTAAGATTTTTAGAGTTTACATGATTAGTCGCATAATAGGATTTGGTTTAGAGTTTCTGGAGTTTAATAATTAAGAGGAAATTTGGTAAATTGTTTTAAAGAAGTACTTTTAATATATAAAAATGTTTTAGAAAGCTGTTTGAGTTTATTTAAGTTTGTTTGGATACAGTTGAGTCAATTTTTAGTATGAAATTTTTTTTTTGAGATATTTGATAAGTTTAATAAAACTTTTTAGTGTTTAAAGTTTGGAATGGTTAAAATTATCCATAAACCAAGTTATATTTTGTGTTTGAGTTTAATTGAAATGTCTTAATGTCTAAAACATCTTTTGAGAAGTTTGAGAACTTTTATAAATTGGTTTTGGAGTGAAAAAAAAAACTTTGGAATGCCTGAGGAAGTTTCGGGAAATTTTGAAATAACTTTGGAATGCTTGAAAGTTTTGTGAAATTTTGAAATTTTTGAAACACGTTTAGAATTAAGATTTTCCATAACCTAAGACAAATTTTGTGTTTAAGTTTTTTTGATAAGTCCTAGCATTAAGAATTTATTAAGGATTTACTTAAAACTTGTGTGAGTTGTTTTTCCTATGAAAGAAATGTTTTTGGTATGTTTATTAATGATTTAAAAGTTTTTGGAATGTAAAGTTTTAAAAATGTGCCTAATTTTTCATAAACCAAGATATAATTTGTTTTTAAGCTAAATTGATACGTGTTGGTATTAAAAATTACTCTGAGAAAGTTTTAAAACTTTTGTAAATTGATTTGGAAGTAAAAGAAATAATTTTGAATTATTTATTTTCAAACTCTACAATTTGTAAAACTTGGAAATTGAACTTCTAGGAGTTCGAAAGATCAATGCTTTAATAATGTTTAGCTAGTATAGTGTTTTAAGCACCATTAATCAATTAGTGCATATAGGTAAATCAGTGCATATAGGAGTTCAGAAGATCAATACTTCAATTGATTAAGTTTTTGTTTGGTTTATGTGGTTGAAAGAAATATTTGGTTTTAAGTAGGTATTTTTTTCATTTTAAAGTCCCTTTGGGCTTTATTTTGATCAAAAAAGAGATTAGGATTATGTGCACTTGAGTTGAAATTATGACATTGATTTTTAGAGCTTAATTTTAGTAGTAGAGATGGAGTGAAAAAGGGGTTACTCTTTACCCATCATAAAGGAAGATTTGTATTGGCTTCCTCTTCAATACATTAACTTTTATATTAGCTAAGAATAATCCTCTAGTATTTTTACGCGATTAAGCACATCTTATGGAGCATAAATCTAGTAACTCAACTACGTGATGTTCTTTGTAGCTTAGTTAGAATGTCATTTTAGCCATTTGACGCGAAGGAGTACATCTTATGTGGTATACTTCTAATTACTCAGCTATATCTGATTGCGATTGGTCATAAACAAAATTTATCTCAAATTATCTATGTTTCAAAGCATAATTTAACAACTAACTCATGATCAATATTCGACAAGTACCGATCGAATCAAGTAATAAAGTGGAGTATATTTAAGACTTCGATTATCGATGCCACGAGAAAGTTTATAGGATATATGTACCAGATCAATCATATTACAATTATCTACAAAACACTCAACTTTATTATTTAAGAAAATAAATAACTAAAACCTTATCTAAAAAGCCTAGAAAAATTCCAATCTATTGTAAAAGAGCTACATATTGGTTTTCCTAATTTATTCAGTTAAGCTTTGGTGGTAGATGATTTAATTGACCGATCAGTGATGCTTAATTTAGGGTCTTCATTAAATCAAGGCAGCACTATAGTTAAGACACTGACTTATCTCTATTGGTCCTATCCTAGGGTTTGGTTATGCCTCAAACTTAAGTAATAGGCTTAAAGTTTAGGAAGTCTAGTCCTAAATTATCCTAATCCAAGACTAACACCCTCATGATCAACCAATCTTTGGTTACTTCATTGATTTAAACTACGTTATTTATTGACTTTTCTAATAACCTAGGTACAGATTGTCGAATCCTAGATTATCTGATGGCAATATCCTAAGTGTTCAATTCAAGATAAGCATTAAGCATTCAATAAACAAAGATTAATTCACTAACCAAGCATTAACAATTAACCAACATAATTAATCATTCATAAACAGATTTAGCATGATAACTTAACTGAAGTTAAACATTAAGCACAGAAATTAATCAAAACTAACAAGATAAATAATTTAAACACCATAAACTTTGATTAATTAATAAAATAAAACTATAATACATAAGATCAAAGTTTAGAAATCACCAAATATGGATCTGAGATGGTTAACTAACTCTAATCCATGTGATTACAACTTCTGGAACCATATAAACAAACTGCAAACTTAATTACAAAATATTGAAACTAAAAACAACCTAAAACTACTTTAATCTGAAAAACTACTAAAGCAAAGGTGCTTAACTCCTAAATATGATGCTTAAAACGTCTGGAGAGGTCTCTTTATATAGGAGAGGAGCAGCTGCAAGTGGAGGAAGAATTCAAGCCACAATTGTTGAAGAATCTGTTGAGAAAACATGTCTGAGTTTTTA
>JAOXYD010028089.1:0-27913 GCA_028565735.1 Pinacopodium congolense | reverse complement strand
CCCTTTATAAAAGAATCGTAGTCGTTTTTCAATTTTGACCATCCGTTTAAATTTTTTAAAATTTTCACTGTTTTCAATAAAATTATGTGAGATCGAGCCACCCAAGGCTACGAACTCCGGATCATGCAGTCATTCCCTTAAGATCCCTCGAAATACCGTACATCTATTTTACATTTTAATTAGGAAGAACTATCTTTTTCTGAAAAATTTCCCTTTTCTTTGCATTACTTTTTCCTTCTGTTATATTTTACTCCTTTTTCCATCTACCAGCTCAGCCATTGCATTGGATGTTTGTGTTTAACTCTCTTTCATTAACTGGGAAAGTGATGAATGCTTGGAGTCATGCAGCTGTAGTCCATCGATAGAGGCTTTCTTATCTACATTTCGTTCCATACAATTTTTCAGTTTTATCCCTAATTCACTATTTCTCAATCTATTATTTGTATCTACCAACTTGGATGACTAGAATACAACTTCGGGATTTTCTAATCATGAAAAAGATTGTGGTTGAGACTGCACAACCTTATGATGTCCTTTAACTGGCGTTTCTCCGGGTAACGGTTCTCATAATTCTAGCTCTGAATCTAAAAGCTCTCTTTGGAGTCCTCTTCCATGACTACAGAGTCCTTATCCTTTGATAGGGATCCTCCATGCGACTCTAAAACTTAAGCAAAATCTTTTCCTAAAATTCTCACTCGTTTTCCTGTATCAAGAATCAGATTGAGCTGAATGTCTGACTCCGGCACCACTTTTCTTTGGATTCCTTTGCATTTTTTGCCCTTAATGTTGTCTTCATTTTGAATGTCCTCAGAAGTCTTCTCCCTTTGAAAGGGAAAACTTTCATGCATATGAAAAACCTTTTCTAGGACCTGACAGCCATGCCTTAAGTTCTCGGCATATTTGACAGGCCTCTTTTGTCAAGAGTTTTAGTCTGCAAGCCTTATTTTGAAGATTTTAGTACAAACAGCTGCTTTTATAAACCTTCTATAAGCCTAAATAAAAAAATCTCTCCACCATGTCTAATTATCTCCCGAATACTAAAGCCCTCGTGATCTTCCTCAATGTCCTGAGGACTCGTTGAGAAATCGGTATCCCCACCACTAAAAATAGCTTATTGAGGCAAACTTTCAGCTTTTAATCGTTTTTCATGTTTAGATTTTTCACCTAATTTCTTCATATTTTAGCCCTTTTTGAATTTATTTTTTGATGCCTTCTCAGAACTGTCGATATTACGAGTCTTAAGTTGTCCTTAGCCAAATCTTCATCATCATCAAACAAATTTCCTGTGAAATTTTGGCCCTACAGGATCAAATCATGATCAGAAGAAAGGAATTTCAATTCCTCCAACAACTTTTCACCTTATTTATTAAGAAGGAGACCATACTTTGCATTGGTTTTAAGAAGGCTTTCGTCATCACCCGAATCCTCAATGTCAACATTAGAGTCTTGACCCTCAATATTAATTGCCGCAAATCCATGATCCTCTAAATCATGATCTTGTTTTTTTTTTATAAAGATCATTTCTAATTGTCTTTAGTTATTTTAAAAATAGTTTAATTTATTGTTTATCTTTTTCTCGTGTCTTTTTTATATTTTCTAGTAAAAATTTTATTATTATTATTATGATTGTTATTATCCTCTTTTTACCCTAATTGACTTGGGAAGCTTCCAAAAACTGCAGGGCATCTTTAGTTCTTCTTGCGGATCGTAGAGAGTGCAAGTAAGAGTCGAATCAATGAAGGGTATATATGGCTTGCAAAGTCTCGGGAACTACACGTAGAATTGGCAGCCCAAGAGTGTGCGACGCGAGTATGATGACGATGGAGATATAAGACAAGGTGGTGCTATGCCTGGTGTTACAGGATTGATTTTGAGGCTATGCATTTCTCCAAGTAGTGTCCTTTAAAGGCAACCAGAATCCCTTCTTGATCCAGCTAAATCCACCCAAAGATATATACTAAGTGCTTGAGTATATAGGCTGCCCGAGTTGTGCAGAAAAGATGAAGTAACAATGGAACTTAAGTAAGGAACCAACAAAAGTATAGTAATTATGGGACTTTATTGCAGGAATATGAAGTACATGACCTGATAAAAGAGTCTGAAGGTTTTACACGTTCTATATAGCCATTCGACCATCTAGAAATTGCTACATGGATTCTGGAGATTAAAAATTTTTGCTACAGATAAAAATTCAATTTTTACAAAATTTAGAAAAATTTAGTTATCTCTAGTGACCCAGTTCAAAAAACACAAAAGCAAGCCCTAAAATTCCGAACTTTTATAGCAACATTAATCTAGAGCTGCCTCACATTTACTTATAACTGCCCCAGATCAACTCTTCATCCCACCAAACGAAAAGAAATTAAGCTCTGACGGTCTCCAATGCTTCCGATTTCTATATCTGAATTAGGATATATAAAACTAATAGCCTTAAAATATCAAATGCATGTGAGCTGACTACATATATGTTTCTTCTTACGCAATTGGACTTGTTATTTCTCATGAAAACAGGCCCATTGTTTTAGACAATGGGAAGCCATCTAAGATTCAAATAAGGCAATGGCAACTACTGAGAGTAAGTTTTAGGCCTAGATCCTGTGTCTTCTCTAGTCAAGTCAAATAAAGGCAATGGCAGCTGCTGAGAGTAAGTTCTTCGCCTGTATTATCTCTGAATCAAGGTTTTGAATATTGGTATTAGTATTGAATTTATCTTTAAAATGGTATTGTACCGGTACTGATACTTCGGATAATTTTTTAAAATTATAAATTAATTTTTAAATTTTATAAAATTTGTTAAAAAGTTTATAAATATATTATATTGTATAGTTTTTAACTTAACTTTAAACTTAAAAATATCAAAATACAAAATTTTTCTTTTTAAATTTTTATCGGCCGGTACTGATAATAAAATTCGGTATAAGTTGATATACCTAGTACTAATCGATATTTAAACTCAATATAAAATATGACAATTTCATTCTATTTTTTCGGTCGGTATGACGCATACCGGCCGCTTTGGGCTCAAAACCATGAACAAGGAAAGTGATTGACAAACATTAAAAGAAGAAATAAAGTAAGCAAGCACCGACCGAGTCCTTTTTATTACCAAAATGGTCAATGTACGGGTTCATGTATTAATTGTTAGGACGCGACGACTATTTGACCATGAATAAGTTAATTGAAATAACGCAAAATTCAAGAGAGTTTTTTTTTTGTGTGTGTAAATGATCAATTTTTACTATTTAGAAATTAAAGATTGAATTCGGAAGATCACGAACATGGGTCGCGGGTGACAGGTTATTTGGTTCGTTATCAAAAGTGGTGAGAAAGTAGCGTGACTACAGCGAGGACGTGGCCATGTTATTGGGCGAACAGTCCACCAGAGCTTTTAAGCTCTGGCTATTTAAGGGATGGTGAAAGGGTGGCAATCGCCGAACTGTCATCAATGCCCTTCTCTGGGTTAGTATTACATAATAAGATACATTTTAATCTTCCTTAAATTTGACTATAAGTTTAATAGAAATTATTATCAACACTGTTTAACATCTGCATTATGTTTTTCAATAGTTTTAATATGCATTTGAAATTAGTGCCTCACTAATACATTGATTAAGTAATTAGCACACTTGATAGAATTTAAGACATTATGAGAAAATGTAAGTTAAATATTAAAAAATTATAAATTTCAATCAAAATATTTTTTAGAAATGAATTTCATTTTTGACTAAAATATTCATCAACAACTAAAAAACTAGTTATACCAAGATATTATAATTGTACATGAACTAACTTGTTGTATATATATTTTGAACTTGCGTGGACCATATGTATAGACAGACGTTAATGCGTATGATTTATTTTAAAAGTGAATAAGATATACCAATAGATAGTAAAAATCTTTTTATATTTAATATCTTTTAATAATTAATGAATTTATGGATGAAAAATAAAATTTGTCAAAAAAATAAAACCTCCTGTAACGTTCTGAAATTTTCAATAATCAACTTATTTTATAATCACTAGGTTACCTAGTTGGAAGAAAGCATAGTTGTGTTTGTTTCAGGGATGGACTGGTGATTTCTTTCTTTAACTAGGATTGAGAAGTTGCATGTGTTATTGGTGTGGGTATGTGTGTTAATAAACAGATATGGCAAGAGCATTGAAAGTTTTGAGAGCTTCTACTTTTTGAATTTGTGTACCAATTAGGCCATAATACTTCTACAGTGTTCTGTTTCTTGAGTAGCCAAAAAGCGGTGGCAATGTTCCCAATAGGTAATTCTTCACAAATATTTTAAAAAGCAATAATTTTAGTAGTTTGATACTGCAGTAGATATTTTCAATTGTGAGAATACAAAGAGAACTTGTTATAATACAATGGTTGATTTAGATTATACGCGTGGACAAAAATGACCAAGTTTTTTATTTTAAAGAAATAACAATGTGGAAGATCTTACTTTACCTTAAACTTAAAACAGGAGAAGGCTTTGAATGTCGAAGATTCTCACTTGAAATTCAATCTTGGAATTTTTTGAGTAGTTTATACTAAAGTTCGAAAAGTGATGATAAAGCATGCTTGTAAATAATGTGCAAAAATTTCCCTTATTACATTTTCTATTTATCCCTCACCATAGGCTAGTAAATAGGGAATACATATCTGGAGAAACAATGAAATGCAAAACATGGATTCAGAAGATCATCACTTGTCAACACCTAAAGTTGACGAACTTCCCAGGGAAATCTTTTAGGACGCCCTCGATATTCACCAATTTGAAGAGTTTTGGTATCATTCCTAGCTTTTTTATGATCAATTTTCTCCAGATAGTTAGATATAGAAACGAGAGAGAGACAGATACTAAAAACACAATAATCTCATTTCATTAATCAAAATTGTAAT
The DNA here is from genome assembly GCA_028565735.1 of Pinacopodium congolense. Classification (NCBI taxonomy): domain Eukaryota; kingdom Viridiplantae; phylum Streptophyta; class Magnoliopsida; order Malpighiales; family Erythroxylaceae; genus Pinacopodium; species Pinacopodium congolense. The sequence goes on along the minus strand of JAOXYD010028089.1, from coordinate 23,019 downwards.
GTTACAACACATCCAAAGCTATATACACTTGACATATCCTTACTAATACTTTATGTAAAAAAGCCTAAATACTTACCGCAATATGTTAGTAAAAATAAAACAGTATAATACATTTATTGCCATAAAGTAAGATCCTTAACATCTCCCATTAAATTGGACTGTGATGAATATCAAATAAGGCCAACTTAGAAAGAAGAAAAGAGAAGGCTGATGCAGGCAAGGACTTAGTAAATACATCAGCCAATTGATTCTTAGAAGACACATGATCATGAGCAATAAATCCCAACTTATAATGATCTCTAATCAACTGATAATCAATATCAAGATGCTTCGTGCACTCATGAAAAATCAAATCTGTTGTAATGTGTATGGTAGCCTTATTATCACATAAAAGAGGAATAAGAAGAGGAAACTGAATATGCCAATCCTTAAGAATGTAAGATATCTAAAGTAATTCACAAACCGTGTAAGTCATACTCCTATATTCAGCCTCAGCAGAAGATCTAGAAACAGTGGAATGTTTCTTAGACTTCCAAGTAATCAATGAAGAGCCAAAAAATATACAAAACTAAAAAACAGAACGACTAGAGTGGAACAAGACACCCAATCCGCATCACGATATGCAGTAAGCTCAAAAGAAGAAGAGGCAGGAAATAATAAACCTTTAGAAGGACAATCCTTTAAATACTTCAGTTGATGCATAGTAGCATCCCAATTTTACTGACATAGAGATTGGATGAACTGGCTGAGCTAGTGCACCCCAAAGGTAAGATCAGGCTAGGTGAAACCCAATTACAATAAACGCCTAACCAGTCTTCGATAAGAACCTGGATCATTAAGCAAAGGTCTTGCATCATCTAAAAATTTCAGACCTAGAGGAAAACGAGTGTTAATAGGTTTAGCACCTGTCAAACCTACCTCAACCAAAAGATCAAGAATGTACTTTCTCTGAATGACTGAAGTACTAGAAGTAGACCTAGCAATTTCCAAACCTAGAAAATATTTCACAGGACCAAGATCGTTGATAATGAATGTATTATGAAGAAATTGTTTCACAGCAACTAAGTTAGGGTCAGATGGACCAGTCAATAAGACATCATCAACATAAATAATAAGGGCTACAAAAGAAGAACCAGCAGCCTTTGTGAAAACATAATGATCATGTTTTAACTGAATAAACCCAAAAGCAAGAAGCTTAGCAGTACTCAATATTCCATTGCTGAGATGCTTGTTTAAGACCATAAAGAGACCTTTTAATTTTACAAACCTGGTATGACAGTGCTTTTACATAACCATCTAGAGGTAATATGTAGACCTCTTCATCAAGATAACTATGCAAGAATGCATTGTTAATATCTAACTGATGAAGTGACCAAGAAAAAAGGAGGCCATTGCCAGAAAAATTCGCACAGTAACTACTTTAGCCACAAGTGAGAAGTTTTTCATGAAAGTTTACTCTTTCAAGTTGATGATAACCTTTAGCAACTAATCGTGCCTTATATCTAACAATTCTACCATCGGGTTTCAATTTCAGCTTATACACCCACCTTGAACCAATGGCCTTTTTGCCAATATGTAAGGTGGTCAACTCCCAAGTATTATTAGATTCTAGAGCATTAAGCTCCAACAGCATAATAGCCTTCGTCCAATTCTAATTAGACTTGGCTTACTGTTAAGAATGAGGTTCTTAGAGATGTGACAAATTTTTTTAAAATGATATATATGTAAATGAAAAATGTGTAAACTGTGTCTATGGAGAAGTGTTTGGAGTGTAAAGGAGATGCAAAACCTTTAGACATGGGAAAAGAATCGGCAGTGGAAGCATTTTGTGTTAAAGCAGAAGAAACAAAATCAAATAACCAACTAGGCTTATAAATAATCCTACTGCTACGTCTTAATAGGAAGTCTTAATAGGACATGAGAAGCAGGTGGAGGGACAGAAAAATTAGTATAAGTAATAGGAGAAGAAACATGAGATGTGGGAACTGATGAGTCATTAGAATAAAAAACAATAGGAGCAGAAATTAATATATCAAAAGCAACAACAGTGGGCAAAACAGGAAGAGGAACCTCAGGTGAAGAAGTAGAATCATTTTTATAAGGAAATGTTGTTTCATGGAAAACAACGTCCCTAGAAACAAGAACATGATGAGAATCAAGATCATACAACTCATAAGCTTTCTGTTCTTGACTATAACCAATGAAAATACATCTATGTGCTCATTTATCAGACTTATCTTTATTTAGACGAACATTAGTTTCAAAACAAAGCTAATCAAAAACTTTCAAACAATCATAAGTAGGGAAGCGTCCAAATACAATTTCATAAGGGGTTTTCCAATTTAAAATAAGAGTTGGAAGTCTGTTAAAAAGATAAGTGGCAGTAAGAATGGCCTCACCCCAGAATTTTCTAGGAAAAAATACTTGAAACATTAAGGCTATAGCAATTTAAAGTAAATGTTTATGTTTACATTCAACTATCCTATTCTGTTGTGGTGTATATATAAAAGATTTTTTATGAATAATTCCCAACCCACCTAATAGCCTTTGGCATTCTCCATTAAAAAATTCAGAACCATTATCAGATATGACAATCTTAACAGATTGTGCAAACTGAGTTAAATTAATTTTAAAAAATGACTCCAAATTATGAATAACCTGACTTTTATGAGTCATCAGGTATGTGCAAGTAGCCTTAATATAATCATCAACAATAGTTAAGAAATAAGGACCATTAGATAAAGATTGTTGTTGATAAGGTCCCCAAATATCTATATGTACCATTTGGAAAGGATAATCAGTCTGAATACTGCTAGAAGGAAAAGACAGTCTATTTGCTTAGCTAAAGGACAAATATCACATAAATAATTTGAATCATTATAAGAATTATTCAAGCAATTGGTATGTCTGAGTACATTAGTAGAAGTATGGCCTAGTATTTGATGCCAAAGTTTGTACAAGGACAAAGAAGCATTTTCATTGGACTTATTACTAATAGTACACAAAGAATATTGAGTGCTTGTATCTTCATAGAAAGAAGACTTATCTGGAATGTATAATCTGCCTAGTATCTTACCAACTGCCAGTATTTTATCAATCTTCAGGTCCTGAAAAGGCAATGATTTGCATAAAAACGAAAGGCAATAGAAGCTATGTGGGATAGTTTGCTAACTGACAATAGGTTATATTTGAATGTGGGAACATGTAATGTGTCAGTTAGCACGGGATTGTTATGAAGAATAACATCACCTATGTGGTGAACTAGATTCAAATAACCATCAGATAAATACACAGGCAAAAAAGCGGTTGTAATAGTAGGATTAATCAGCAAATTAACATCGACACACATATGATTTGAAACTCCAGTGTCTAAGATCCAAGAACCTGACTCTACATAATCAAGACAAGATAAAGTTCTAAAGAGAATTGTACCTGCAAAATCATGTAGGTGTGTAAAATTCACCATGATTAGATCATTGGCATGCTTTCCCTTCATCAACTTTAAAATCTCTTTCTTAATCATGTTGGCCAAAGCTAGATTGGTAAGACATTTGTTGCTATTTGTGTTATCTTCTACAGAAGCATCTTCTATATCTATTGTAGATTCAGTCAATAATGCATTAGCTATATGAGATTTCAGTCCCCCTTTCCCTTTTCTGATTTGCAGATCTTTATACCACTCGGGAACATCATGTAACTTGAAGCACGTGTCCTTATGATGATTTAAACCCATTAAAAATTGCATGAGATGATTAAGAGACACCAAACCTGCCACAGCCTTAGGAACTCCACAAATACATTTCTCATATGCTTTATAGGTACACTGTAGAATAGGCATGAGATATACTAATTCATCCTATAGTTTCTTAAAACCAGTAAAATACCTAACCACAGTTAAATTGTCATGTGTCATAAAACTAATTTGTCTCTATAACTGATACACCAAAGGGTCATTACTCTCCCTAAATATCTCCTTTAATTCCAACCATAGTCCTCGGACTGAATTACTATAAATGAAAGCTTCAACTAATTCCTTTAAAATAGAATATAATCAGTCCTAATCCATTTATCATAATCACGTGCCTCAGGATTAGGTTTCTTGCGCAATCCATCTATAAACTCTAATTTCATCTTTGTACTTAAAGTAATTTTAACTGACCTATTCTAACTCGAAAAATTACTTCTAGTTAAGGTAGAAGTAACAAGGACTATACCTAGATCATCCAAACCCTGAAGATACAGCCTACAGGGGATTCTAATCACCAGAAACTTTGTTTTTTTGGAGTCAAATCAAGTTTCTTTACTTGCCGGCCACACCAAGGTTCAAAACTATCGATTTCGAACATCGTCTCCCTTATTCAAAGTAGGCGATACGATCGATATTGCAAAAGGAAACACGTCAAAATAGAAGTGTCAGTCACTTCGATCTCTACCTCGATAATGATGTTGTGTTAATCAAGTTAAAGATCATACTCATTTCGAATCAAAACCCTAGATCTTTCTTTGATACCATGATCGTTTTCTCCAGATACAAGATAGCTAGATACAAAAATGAGAGAGAGACAGATACCAAAAACACAATAATCTCATTTCATTAATCCAAATTGTAATGTTACAACACATCCGAAGCTATATACACTTGACATATCCTTGCTAATACTGTATGTAAAAAGGCCTAAATAATTACTACAGTAAGTCAGTAAAAATAAAATAGTATAATACATTTACTCCTGTAAAGTAAGATACTTAACACTTGATCCAATTTAATGGCCATGCGAAGACATTTCCAAGCCTGCAATGACGTCATTATATTGGAATCCTCCATGAAAACATATACTACTTGGCTTAAAGCCCTTTGTTATTGCATAATACAAGACAAAAGAGACATTAATCATGTCTATGAATTTACTTGTCTGAGTTTGAATGCTCAACGGGGCAGTAGCAGGACTACTTGCAGCTTTACCTACAATGCCCTGTATCAAAGGCAAGCTTATTTTAATCAGTATTTGGTTAATGATTCTTTGATCAGTACTTGGTTTCTAGATACAACAGAATGACTACAGGATTAAGTACTTGTCACCTCTCTAACTTTCCTGCTAACAATATTTGCAAAACATTTAGAGGGGACCATTTTAATATTTTAGTTATATATACTGTGAAATTTTAAATGAAAGATGACTATCACAGTCTCATATTGAAAAGAAGACAAGAGGTAAAAACTGCTATAAGTTTATGGAAAAGAAGGCTAATTAACAATTTTTTACTGTAAAGAAGACTAATGACCGGTTTCTAGCTAACTTCTAGTCTAATTCCAAATCAAAAGATGACTAATTAAATAGGAATTTAGAATCAAAGCCCCTTATACAGGAACATACTCATCAACAATGGTTCTATAAGTTAAAGAAATACGTAATTAAAGTAAAAAGTTGCAAACACTCAGCTGATAAGTTTTTTCTTTGCATCTTCATCCTCTCCAAGAAGTGCCTACAAAATTGTAAGGAACAATTTAAGTTCAAGCCAAACTTCAAACATGTGGATACATGATGCAGGTATTTGGGGTTTCCTTATTCACAATTATTATATAGTGTTAGTTATGCCTGCTGTAATTTAAACTAATTTGTTAAGATTATAGGATCATTGAGTCTAATTGTTCAGATTGCTTTGTATCATCTATAACTACTTCATTGTACTTATATATCCTCTGTATTGTTTCATAATAAATGGTATTAGAGCCATCATGGCTTATTCAACAAATATCATCTCTATTCCAATATTTTCATCTCTTGTTTCTTCTTAACCCACTCCTGCTCATGTTAGTCAAACCTTTGTCATAAAACTTACCTCCAAAAAATTTTCTGATTAGAAGCTGCAATTCACTCCCTTACTCAATTTTTAGAATCTTCATGGGATTCTTTTAGCCACTAAATCTGCTCCTCCCAGAGATATCCTCAATCTAAACATTAACACAAAGGAGCCCAATCCTGCATATTCCCTCTAGTTCAATAAATATCATATCTTATTTTCTTGGTTTCTCTCCTCTATCACCAAGGAAGTTTATCCTCACCCAATTGGTCTCACCTCTTATGCAGAGGTATGGAATGCATTTACTACAACATATGGCACAGTCAGTCATGCCTAACATACCCAGCTATATACTAAACTTCATACTCTATCCAAGGACAATAATACAGTTTCTAAATATCTCTTTCAAGCGTAGGCCCCTACTGATTCCTTGGGCCTTGCAGGTCAGCCTATTTCAGCCTCTAAATTCAATGCTATTATCTTTCGTAAACTTAGGGTTGATTATAATGGTATTATTGGTGGATTACAACAACGTCCAACTCCTTTTTCCTTTCATGAGTTACGTGGCCAGGTGGTGGCTCATGAACTACTCCTCTAGGCACAACAGTCGTCTTTATCGATCGTTAATATGGTTCAATAGTCTACATCCTCTAATCATAATTCCAGGGGTAAAGGTCGTGGTAATCGCGGTAATGGGGCTTCAATTCATCATCATTCGGTTCATCCTCTTCTCGCTCAATCTATCAGATATGTGGCTACTCCAATCATGTGGCCCTTAATTTTTGAATATGATTTTACAGCAACTTTGTTCCCTATTGTTATTCTTTAGGTCATCAAAACTCTGGTCAATTTCTCTCTCAAGCCAACGTGTCTATGATGCACCCCGATGAGTTTGCTCTTGAAACTTCACTAAATCACCAATCCTTTCAATGGTATCCTGACATAGATGCCAATGCTCATGTTACCTCAAATCTGGAATCCCTTCATATTAGTGAAAACTATAAGGGTAAGGATTCGGTTCTTGTTGGAGATGGTAATAGTTTGCCTATTTCTCATATTGGCTCAAGTTCCATTGTCTCTTCTTCTAGACCTCTCTTCTTAAGTCGTATTTTACATGTTCCCCATCTCACTAAATATTTGCTATTTGTTCAAAAGCTTTGTTGTGACAATAATTTATTTTTTAAATTATATTCTAATCATTTCCTTGTGAAGGATCGGAGTACTAAAAGGATCCTCCTATGAGTAACAAGTGATTTTGGCCTTTATAAATTAAGTGGTACCCTTCACCAGGCTACTTTGGCTTACTTACTCACGTTGGAAAATTGGCATGCTCGTCTTGGCCATCCAAATTTTCAAACTATTTGCAATTTAATTCATTAATTTCAATTACCTTGTTCTTTGTCTAAATTGTCTTCTATTAAGTGCTTTTCCTATTGTTTAGGCAAACTTCATGGGATTTCCTTACCATCAACTCATAATTGTAGTTTAAATCCTTTAGATTTGATTCATTCAGATGTTTGGGGTCTTGCCCCTATTTCTTCTTCTTCTGGGCATAAATACTTTGTTATTTTTGTTGATGATGATTATTTTTTTACATGGTTATTTCCTATCAAACATAAAAGCAAGGTGTTTCATATCTTTTGTCAGTTTAAAGCTCATATTGAAAAATAATTTGATTCCACTACTAAAAAGTTCCAATCTGATTGGGATGGTAAGTTTCACTCTTTACACAAATTATTTCAAATGGAATTTATTCATCATAGAATTATTTATCGTCACACTCATGAAGAAAATAGGATTGCTGAAATAAAAATCAAGCATATTATTTATATTATACTTACACTTCTTGGTCATCATGGTGCACCTTTTAAATATTAGCAATTTGCCTTTGATACTGCCATTTTTCTCATTAACCGTATGCCCACTACTGTATTGTCTTCCAAATTTCCATTTCAAGTTTTTTATAATCAGTTCCAGATTATAAATTCCTTTGCATATTTAGGTGTACCATATTTGACCCTTTTAGAAGTATAAATTTTCTTTTCGATATAAGCAATGTGTTTTTCTGGGTTATTCCCCTAACTATTTTGGTTATTGTTGTCTTGACAAAGACTTTTGGGAAAATATATTATATGCTTCATGTTACTTTTGATGAATTGGTGTTTCCATTTTACCAGGTTTCAAGGTCTTCTTCCCCACCTCTCTCTCTACCGGCCATTCCTAGCTCTCCCCTTTGGCTACACCTATCACGTCTTTTTCCTTTGCCTGTTCCATCATCTTTTGCTCCTTTAGGTACTCCTCCTTCCCTTGACTATTTTCTGTCTCTGGTTTCTACGCCTTTACCTTCACCCTCCCCTCTACCACAACGTCTAATTTCGTCTCCTCTAGACCCTCCTTCACATCCTATTTCTTCTTCTAATCTGGCTCCTCCTCAACCCCCTTCACCAATTTTTAACCCTGATGGCATCAATTTGGTGGTTGGCCTCAATTCTCACCCCTCCAATAAAATGCCTATTCATGTTATTTCCTCTTTGGTTCCTTCTTCTTCTCAGCCTCAATGCGTTCATCCCATGCACCTCAGACCTCCCAAACCTTGAGATACTACCAACATTTCTACTACCCTCTCTTCAATTTCTATTAAGCCAACATCCTTTTCTCATGCCAATAAACACTCTGAATGGAAAGGAGCCATGGAACTTGAGTTTGTTGCCCTTCAACGCAATCATACTTAGGATCTTGTGCTTTGTCCTCCTAACACCAATGTTGTAGGCAATTGGTGGATTTATAAAATTAATATATGAGCTGATGGCACCATAGACTGTTTGAAAGCACAGTTGGTTTCTCGAAGTTACATACAGGAACATGGTTTTGATTTTATTGATACTTTTAATCTAATGGTCAAACCCATGACAATACATTTTATTCTTGCAATTACTGTGTATAAAAGATGGATTCTTCATCAATTGGATGTTAATAATGCTTTCTTGAATGGTAATTTAGATGAAACAATTTATATGGTTCAGTCACAGGGCTTCATCGACTCTCACTATCCCCATCATGTCTATAAATTAACCAAGTCCTTATATGTTCTCAAACAGGCACTTAGAGCCTGGTATTAACAGCTTAATATTTTTTTGTCTTCTCGGGTTTCATTGGCTCTCATGTTGACTCCTCTATATTTATTTTTAAGGATGGTTGCCAATTATGTCTTCTACTAGTGTATGTTGATGATTTGGTCATTACAAGGAGTAGTTCTTCACTGGTGAATTCTTTAATCTCTTGGCTTGTTTAGGAATTTTCTCTACGTGACTTGGTTGCTCTCCATCATTTTTTGGGTATTGAGGTTCTTCCACATAGTCAAGGTCTGTTCCTCTCTCAACGTAGTTACATCACTGCATCATAAACAAAATGGGCATAAGCACTTGTAAGCCACTCTCTACTCTGATGGTCACAAGTCCAATTTTTTCCAAAACCAATGGCTATCCTTTTTCATTTGTTGAGACTACTTTATATCGACAAATGTGTGGTAGTTTGTAGTATGTTACCCTTACTAGGCCGAACATCTCGTTTACTGTGAATAAATTGTGTCAATTCCTTCATCAGCCTACCGGGGCTCATTTTTAGGCACTCAAACGCCTGATCCGATATTTGCAAGGTATTATATCTCTTTCTTATTTAATCTCTCGTGGCTCTCTCCACAGTCTCATTGTGTTTAGTGATGATAATTGGGCTAGATACCCTAATGATCGCCGATCCACTAGTGGTTTTCTAATTTTTCTGGGAAGCAACTTATTAGCGTGGAAGTCCGCTAAGTAATAAACTATTGCTTGGACCTCTACTAAATCCGAAGACAAGGCTGCTGCTAATGCCTGTGTTAAGGTAAATTGGCTCCTTAAACTAGTTACTGAATTGGGTGTGAAGGTCTCTACGCCTCCTCGCATTTGGTGTGATAACATTGGGGTTGTGTTTCTTTCTTCCAATCTTGTCTTTCATACTCACACCAGGCATGTGGAAATCGATTTTCATTTTGTTCGTCATCTTGTTGCTTGCAAAGAGCTTTCTGTTGGCATTCTCTCCTCCTTTGATCAACTACCGGACATTTTAACCAAGCCTCTTTCTAAATAGCAGTTTACTCGCTTTGTCTCCAAGCTTTAATTGTAGGGGGGTGTATTAGATAGTGTTAGTTATGCCTGCTATAATTTAAATTGATTTGTTAATAGCACGTTTGGTATCACTTCTCGTTTCTATTTTTAGTTTTTGTGTATATGTATGTGTATTGATTTATATATATTTTTTGTACTGTATTAGTATATAATCTTTTTCGATTTCTGTATTATTTTTATTGGTTTATGAGTTTAGAAAAATAAGAAACAAAAACTAAAAACAGAAGTGATAACAAAATAAAAAAGTTCGGACTTACTTTGACCATCTACCAAAATAATCAATTATAGATGATGTCAAATTTAAGTTGACATTTAGTTGTAACATTATTAACTAAAAAAAAATTAGATTTACTTTTACCATCAACCAAAATAATCAAGTATCCATTATCTTATAATAAGATAGTTGATTCAAATTAGGATTTCAAATGCGCAATCCTCGTTAATCCCCATTGGAAGTCTTGATTGCTTCAAATTGCTTCTAACCCATTCCCTTGACTATATGAAATGCTAGTGAGATTGTTTGTTACAACAAATATTTGAACATGTTTCCTTATTTGATTTGTTTGTGACTATTGTAGAGTTGCATGTCGTCATCTTTGATGTGATTGACAATGTAGAATTTCATTTCATTGTACTTTTAGAGTACTAAAGTTCTAAAATATTATTATTAAAATAAATGAGTATAATTAGTATTTAATAAGTGAAAATATTAATTAATAAATATTAAATTTGGTTGTGAAAAGTATATTTTTTATAAATTAAACATTAATAAATCTAAACATTAAATTAAATAAACTTTTTGATATATTTTAAAAAATAAATGTAATTAAATAAATTGAATTAATGAACAAAAAATTCCTTAAAACATCATTTATGCATCTAATTACTTATTAAAATTAAAGTTCAAATGTTTTTCTATAAACATGCTAACATGTTTATGAGACTTGTCATTTTCAAAAGATAAGAATGAAAAATAGACATGCGGTATTTTTTTGTCTAACTCCGTCTAGGAAGCTTCATGGGTTCAACTAAAATTTGCTCTTGCCTTTTCAAAAAAAGCATTAGGGAATGATTTCTGCTTGTATTTTATTAATCCATAAATTATTTTTGAGATTTTTTCATTATATTAATACATTTTTTTGGTTTTTAATTCACATTTTAATATTTCATTCATATCATCCTTTTCATTAAGGGGTGTTCCGCATTTGCATTTAATTTTTTTATAGTTTTAATTTAAATTTCTTAATGTTGTTCTTTATTTATAATGTCTTTAAGAAATAAACTTTGTTTACTAGAATAAAATTGGTGCTTTTAGTATAAATACCTTAGATATTGTACGAAAAACTTATTTAGTTAATGTTTGAATATGAATTAAAATTGAAATGTTTTTAATGTTGAAATTTATAAATTAAATTAAATTAAATTATTTTTAATATTGAAGATTTGAAATTCTAAATTGACAAAAGTAACATCATGTTATTTTATTATGTTAAATTATTTTATATTTAAATACATCTCACATTGTTCTTAAATAACTTGAAATAAAGTAATTTCAAATGTTGGTTTGATTATTTATTTCTATTCCTCTTTTACTTTTGCAGTCTCAGTTGCTTGTATGCAATAGACATGAATTGCCTTTTTGCTGCTAAACCTCCCTGTCAAGTAGTCAACTTGGTAGGAAAAGGTGAGCACCTTACTTTTAAGAAAAATGTCAAAGATTGCTGGATTAATTGTTGAAGTTGTGCTAAGAAGGGATCCTTATGAAGTTAAAGTTTATAAAATCAGTTCAAGAAGCTGTTCATGCTTTAGGGAGAGTAATTGCAAAGAATTCTCAGTGAATTTGTTGAATAATGGAGTGTATTTGATTTTCTCACATAATCATCTAAATTGGGATAGAATAAAATGATATCTATCTCAATTATGATTGTGTAATCTACTTTAGTTATGTCGACATCGTGGAGCGTGTATTAGAGCCTGAGTGTATGATTATATTCAAAGTTCCTTGGGTAAATGGCGGGGTGAGACTCATGTAAACCAGGGCTTTTACATGCTTTTTAATCAAGCATTGGGGCCATGTAGGGGTGGCATCCATTTTCATCCATCGATGAACTTGAGTATTGTGAAGTTTCTTGGGGTTGAACAAGTGCCACTTATATTTTAGTCTTGAGTGTCTTGTATAATTTTGCTTCCAAAATTCATATTCATCTTTAAGTGATTTTGTTAATCCCAGTTGAACTGTTTTCAAACAGGTCCAACTAATTTTCGACGGTGAACCATGCAAATAGATTAGGTTTTGGCAGTGTAGGGTTAGAGAATAGTGTGAAAAAACTTAAGAGAGAGGGAGAATGTTACAACTCTAACCTTGGACTGTAATCGGTATTAAAGGAACAATAGACCCATAGTTTACTGGCCCAATAACAAGCTTAAAATTCTACAAATCCAAAAAATCAAGAAACATAAAATTTTCAATCAACTACTCATATAAAAATCAGTCTATAATTGTACTACAAGCCAAACAATTACAATGTCAAAGCATTAAATCATATTACAAAAGAATTCGACAAATACAATATTACTGCGACTCTAAACTCAAGTCACCAAAAGTCTAAAACATACATCAACTCATTGAAAAAGAAGAAGACTAGCGAAGTATCCTGATACTATAGAGGTCTGATTTGAAGGATCCTGAAAAAGAAATAATTGAGAGGAGTCAGACCTCACTGAGTGAATTAGTACCATGATTACATTATACACCTCAAGATGTCAAAAGATATTTATATATGTATCTATCATATATGTCATGCATAAATGCTTTAATATAATGGGTTTATATAAATATGCAAATCTGCATACATGTTTTATAGTCATAAGAAATCCCATAAACATCACAAAGTACAAGTAGTAGTGAATGATTGAGACAAGACTCAATGACATACCCTATATCCATATACAGTTACCGTAGGAGCTCTCTTGTTCCACATGTATCACTTAAAATAAAGGTAGTGATCTACTCGTTTGAGTGTAACTCAACTGAACCGGCCATAGACTCACTATCGCATAGCTGTTCGTCCGAGAGTAACTCAACCAAATCGTCCAGAATTATGCCATAATATCATATATCAGTTGATGTCCGAGAGTAACTCAAACAAACCACCCTAATTGTATCATATCTCAATGACTAACTCATCAATAACAAAAAAACTAGCAATCCCATATCCGACTGACTGACTCTTTGTGCAAACAACCTGATGACACCCACTAGGTAGCTTATCCTATAACCATTCTCCACTTCAGCACACATCACATCAAACATAACATAGAACAATGAAATGTATATATAGATGCCAATCCACTAAATAAATAGATTGTGTGCAAATAGTGATGATAATAATCATTGATAATGATTTTAATGATGATTATAAGAATGAAATGCATATGCATGACCATGAATATTAACTCACTGGTAGACTGTGCTTCTTCGCGCTAAGTCTAATGTCTCGAAGTGGAAGGTGCTGCTTCTTCTTGATTAAAAAAAAGAAAATAAAGGAAGCTTTCAAATATAGTCTACTAGCTCATAATCTACATCCTACTTCGAGTAATTGATCGAAGATTCACCACCGTTGCCACAGTGTGGGACCATGTGTCGACATTAAGACAATGATGATCTTCATCTCTCAGCTAAAAAGGAAGATCTCATCCTCAAAAATCTAACGATGCTTGTCACGCATCAAAACTCCTTCTACTTAATGAAGATTGAAACTCTAAATCTCAACAAAAACTCATTGTTATTACTCTGGAATTTCCCTCTCTTCCTACATTACAACGGTGAGGTTGGTGTAGTACTAATTTGGTTTTAAAGTAACTAGAAATGGAAAATTGAGGACTTACTAGATAGATATAAAACTTTAAGTTACAATTACTCTAAATCTACGCTATTTTCGATGCATTAAAGTTAGGGGTTTGATTGAGTATCTCACGAACATTTCATAGACTCCTAAATTGTTGAAAAATGGTGGTTAGATGACGAAGATCTAATCATTCGAGTTGAAAGAGAAAGGTGAACTATCGAGAGAAATAATAGAAGAAAAAATGAAACTAACGTGTTTTGGACGACAACTTATACTAAATAAAATGATTGTCCTTTTTAGTGGCTCATTAACTTAAGTGTCAAAGTCTTGGGTCAATGGTCAAAGTCTAAGTCATTACATTATCCCCCTTATTAAAATTTGTCCTCGAATTTGAAATTTTACCTTATTGAAATAAATGTGGATATTGACTCCGCATATCTTGTTCCGTCTCCCATATACAATCATCTATCGAATGATTACTCCACCACACTTTTACCATTGTTACCTCTCTTTATCTAAGTCGTCAACCTTTATGTGTTAAATTATCACCAATTTACACATCAAATGGTTGAAGGATATGAGAAGTATCTGAAAAATATTTCCTCAGCATTGACACATGAAATACCAGGTGAACTCTAGACAACTCAGGCGATAACACTAACCTATAGGCCACTTCATCCACTTTAGCATTAATCTTAAATGGATCAATATATCTTAGAGCTAGTTTACCCTTCTTACCAAATTTCATCACTCCTTTCATAGGTAAAACTTTAAAAAATACAAGGTTAACTACTAAAAAAGCAACATCCTTTCTTTTAAGATCATCATAACTCTTCTACCTACTAAAGGTTGTCTTCAATTTCTGATGAATCATAAGGATCTGTTTAGAAGCAAGTTGTACTAATTTAAGTCTTGTCAATTGTCTTTCACTGATTTTTCAATATAATGGTGACCTGCATTTTCGTCTATACAATGTCTCATAAGGAGCCATCTCAATACTAACATGATAACTATTATTATAAATAAAGTCGATCAAAGCTAGATTCAAATCCTACTGACCACCAAAATCCATAACACACATCTGAAACATGTCTTCTAATGTCTGAATCGTTCTCTTAGATTGGCCATCTGTCTGCGAATGAAAAGTAGTACTAAAATTCAATCGTGTACCTAAAGCATTATACAACTCTCCCTAGAACATTGATGTAAAATTTGGATCTCTATCAGATACTATAGATTAGGGTACTCTATGCAAACACACAATCTTATTCACATACAATATGGCCAACCTGTCTGTGGAGTATGTTTTCTTAATAGGTAGAAAATGAGCAGCCTTTGTAAGTCTGTTGATAATCACTCAGATGGTGTTATACCCAGGGTTAGTATGAGGCAAACCAGTCACAAAATCTATAGTTATCATATCCCACTTCCATTCGGGAATAAGAATGTGGCTGCAAGAATCCTAAAGGCCTTTGGTGTTTAAATTTCACCTACTGACACGCGGCTGCAAGATTCCCAAAGGACTTTGGTGTTCAAGTTTCACCTGCTAATAAGTTAGGCATCTAGAAACAAACTTTGAAATATCTTTTTTCATTCCACTCTACCAATACATACTTTTGAGGTTCTGATACATTTTAGTTAAGCCTGGATGAACGTTATAAGGTGTAAAATGTACCTCCTCCATAATCTCCTTTCTTAAACTATCGACATCTGGTACACATATTCTATCTCTCATGCTCATAAATATAAACTCCTTAGCTCGACCTTCCTGAATCTCCATAATTATCTTACACAATTGAGGTTCTCTTGATTGTGCCGCTTTAACTCTCTTTAAAAACATTGGTCTCACAGTGAATTGTGCTAATAAATATCTTTTTTCTTAACATTTTCTATTGCAATCCTGTATCAATCAACTGGTGCAATTCTTTTATCAAAGTTCTCTTGACAGAGCTGATGTGAGAAAGTTTACTTGAGGATTTCCTACTTAACGTATCAACTACTACATTAACTTTGCTTGGAAGATACAAAATAGCATAATTATAATCGTTGAGAAGCTCTATCTATCTTCGTTGCCTCAAGTTTAAATCTTTTTACTGAAAAATAAATTTTAAACTTTTATAATCAGTATAGATCTCACAAGTCACAATATATAAATAATGTCTTCAAATCTTAAGTGCAAACATTACTGCTGCCATTTCCAAATCATGAGTAGGATAGCTCTACTTGTGCTTCTTTAATTTCTAGGAAGCATAAGCTACTACTCGTCCATACTGTATAAGTACACAACCCAAACCAATCATAGAAGCATCACAATACACTATAAATTCATCAAATCCTAAAGGTAAGATCAACATTAGAGCTGAGGTTAATGTATCCTTAAGCTGGTGAAAACTATCCTCGTATGCCTTTGACCAAACAAACCTAATGTTCTTTTAAGTCAACTTAGTTAATGGTGCAATTATTCGAGAGAAATTTTGAACAAATCTTCGATAATAACCAACTAAGTCTAAGAAACTTCGAACCTCAGTAACAGTAGTAAGCCTTGGTCATTATGTGATAGCTTTAACTTTCTTAGGATCTACTTAAATGCCATCTTTAGACACATGTCTCAAAAAGGCTATATGGTTTATCCAAAATTCACATTTGGACAATTTAGCATATAACTAATTCTCCCTCAAAGTTTGCATAACTATTCTCAAATGTTCCATATGCTCCTCTTCACTTTTTGAATACACTAAAATATCATCAATAAATATAATGACAGATTTATCTAAAAAAAGGTTTAAACACCCTATTTATCAAATCCATAAAAGCTGTAGGCGCCTTAGTCAATCCACTAGACATCACCAAAAATTCATAGTGATCATACCTAGTACGGAAAGCACTTTTAGAAATATCTTCTTCTAATCCTCAACTGATGGTAACCAGACATAAGATTAATTTTAGAAGAACATGGGGCCACTGATGTTGATTAAATAAATCATCAATTTGTGGAAGAAGATATTTATTATAAATTGTCACTTTATTCAATTCTCGGTAATCAATACAAAGTCGAAAACCACCATCCTTCTTCTTGACAAATAAGACTGGTGCACTCAATGGTGAAGTGTTGGGCCTAATAAAATATTTTTCCAATAGTTCTTGTAATTATTCTTTAAGCTTCTTTAATTCTGCAAGAGCCATCCTATAAGGTGGAATTGAGATAGAAGCTGCACCAAGTACCACATCAATACAAAATTCAATCTCCCTTTATGGTGGTACACCAAGCAACTCTTTAGGAAACATATCAGAGAACTCACATACAATAGGAGCTTCATTAATTTAACCTTTTTTCTCTTTGAGTATCCCTTACTAAAGCCCTGACAACCTGGTCTAAGTATCTTCCTAACGGTTATAACATATGAAATTTTAAGGTACTTTCCCTTTATCACATATAAACCAAAATTTTATATTATTCAAAATCCTGAAAATCACTACATTTTCCCGACAATCTAAGGTGGTAAAGTGTTGTACCAACCAATCTATACCCAAAATCACGTCAAAATCCATTACATCCAACAACACCAAGTTAATTACTAATGTTCTACCCTCAATTAACACAAGACAAGAGGAAAACATAAGATCAATATCCACAAATTCACTCACAGAAGTGGCTACTAACAATAGGGTTACTAATATAATGGCTTGCTAGCCAATCTTGGATGCAAACATAAGAGATATAAATGAATGGGTAGTACCCGAATTAAATAATACTTTAATATTAACGAAACATATTGATACAATACCTGCTACTACTGCATTCGAGGCCTAGGCATCTTGTGGAGTGAGAGCAAACACTTAAGCTTGACCTCCTCCTGATTGCAGCGAGATTGATGTTGACCTAAAACCTCTAACACCAGACATAGCCCTAAGTTGGAATTTACCACCAAACCTACCTTCTGAACCACGACTATGCTGACCTATACTATGAGATTCACTCTGGAACTATAAGTGATGTTGGAGCTGTATTTGACGTGCTGGCTTTACGACACTAAAATAAGAACTTTGAGTACCTTGACTTCAAAACTCAGAATGAGGACACTCTCTGGCAAAATGTCTAATTTGACCACATCGGAAGCAAGCTCCTATAAGAAGATAACAAGATTTTTTATGAACTCTTCCACAATTTTGGCACACGGTATATCAAGAACTAGAATTACTATAACCAGAACTCTGTCCACTACTACCACTAGCCACTCCATGTCCAAATCTAAAAGCCCTTCTTGAACCCCTACGACCATGTCTACCACTCTTAATTGGTTGAATAACCTGCAGAAATCAATCCATTGTAGTTACCTGAACTGATAACTCAATGATATGAAGCCTCTACAAGTCTATATATATCATTCTGATTCAAGATTCTATACCATAGAGAAAGTCTATGACGTCTCTTGTACCATCAAAAGTAATCCTTCTAATTATAGTATGGTATAGTGCAATCTCTACATCTGTCATGCCTTGACTTCGATGTGAAGCCATCTATTGCATAAGAAGAATGGTCTGATTCAGGGGAGCTATGGTATTTTGTAATCCTGCTAGACCAGTGACTAGGATAGCATCATCAACACCATGTATTACTGGCTCATCTTGAGATTGAATATTTGATTGTCGCATAGTCATTCTCGACCTACCTTTATGCCTTGTCTGCCAAGGTGGGCCTACGGTTTCATCATAAACTGATTCTCTGTTGGCGGCTTCTTCGGCCTTAACAAATCTTACTGACATTCTCCTACTCTTCTTCATGCTAACAAAGAATAAAAACATAGCTATAATATTATCACACTCTCTCATTTAATGTTTATTGTAAAAGTTGGTAATAAATCAATTAAATTTTATACAAATACATAGTATAAAAATATCAAACACACTTATTTCTTGCAAAAAGTGGATTACCCTTTGGAGTTGGATGTCTATGATAATCTATTATGATGATCTTAGCAAAAAATTGGATGCCTCTTTTTAGGTATAGATAACCCATTGGTTGGTAGTTTTGTTTTGGTATATGCATTTGTGCTTCAGGGGTATGAAGTGGTTTCTTACATACTTAACTCGCAGATTCTAAGAAATGAGGAGGGTGGTCTAAAAGCCATGAAGAAGAACTCTGATTCACATGCAATGATGTCAAGATGACTAATGCAGAGGTTGGGTCTATGGTTGAGTTTATCCGATAGAAGTTGATATGATAACTCAAAGATTTTGTGAATATGTCTAATATATCTTTCTTCTATATATAGTATACTGTCTTCAGGGATCATCCAGCCAGAGGACAGAATTAAAGGGTACTTAAGGGGAAGGTAAATGCTTTCATAATTTTTATTGAGTTGAGTTCAGTGTTGTTTATTGGAATATGGTTTATGTTCTCTGTTTTGGCATTCTGTGGTGCAGTTTTATAGTGAGAGACAAGTCGCAAGAGATAGAGGCGTTGCTTCTGGTCTTTGCAAAAGACCTTGTGCCTCTCGGGCACTTACTAATTGTGATGCATACATACATGGAGATGTTGCAGCTCTTAAGTAGCTTCTGTCATATGATGAATTAATTTGGTTGCTGTGCTGACTCATAAAGGGAGGAGTGGTGATTCGAGGCATTATGTTGCTTGGATCAGACAAGAAAGTGGTCAGTTTTTTGAGCCAGCTTTCCAGTATTTGATTGTCGTCATATTTGGCTTTAAACTTTAAACATCCATCTTTTTTCCTTACAGGAAAATGGATTGAGTATGATGATGAAAATGCAATATCACAACGGGAGGAAGATATTACTAGACTATATGGAGGCAAGCTGTTTCACATTCGTTAAATGGACAAGTACATTCGGATTCTTTAGCATATCTGCATCATCTGTTCCTATAATTCTTTTTTTGACAACTCTCAACGTGTTCTAATTTGGGGTTATTGCCATATGGCATGTATTTACACATGCACACCAACATTTAGTTATTTCAATTCTTTTCTTGGGGGTTGTTAGGAAATGTTGTATGATTCAATGTTTCTCTATTATTATTTTAATTTTAAAATTATCCTTTTATGAAATGGAATTAAATCGATCATGTGATAATAATAATTATTTAACTATCCTATTCATATGATAATTTATTTAATTTATATTTAAGAATAATAATTATTATGAATTTTATATTAATTAAAAAAGAAAAATATCAGTTATTATCGTTTCCCAGACTAGCTTTACAGTGTAGGCCTAAAAAAAACTTCATAGTCGACCAACCGCATTAGACAATTCACAACGACAACGAGAAGACAGAATCAGAACCAGTCAGCCATTGTAAAAATCAGAAACTTTTTCTGCTGTATCTGCTGAAGCCTAAAAGGCAAACAATGAAATAGTTATGTAAAAACAATCATAAAAAGAGACCAAAAAAGGCTAAATAGACATGCAGCATTTTTTTTGTCCGACGCCGTACAGGAAGCTTTACAAGTTCAACTTAAAGTTGCACTTGCCTCTTCAAAAAAAACCTTAGATTTGCTCTTTCATGCACATTTTAATATTTCACTCATATCATCCTTTTCATTAAGGGGCGTTCTGCATTTGCTTTTAAAATTTTTTCGCATACTTTTAATTTAAATTTCTTAATGTTGTTCTTTATTTCTAATTTCTTTAAGAAATAAACTATGTTCACTAGAATAAAATTGGTGCTTTTAGTATAAATACCTTAGATACTGTATTAAAAAATTATGTAGTTAATTTTATTTAGATATTTTATATTTAAATATGTCTCATATTGTACTTAAATAACTTGAAATAAATTTCAATTTCAAATGTTGGTTGATTATTAAAAATAACAATTTTTTGACTTTTCGTTTTTACTTTAAAATATTTTTTTCATTTCTAATTTACAAGTATTTTAGTTTTCAATTAATATTTGATTTTGATTATATTTATTGTTTAAATAATTTTTTATTTTTAAAATAACTATTTAAAACATAATTTGAATTCTAGAATTATTCTTAAAAATAAATTAATATTTTTATTTAAACATTAGACTATACTAATTGAAATTACAATAAAAGTTTAAAATTAAATTATTTTGCTAAAAAAGTTTTAAAATTTTAAATTAAAAAATTAAAAAATATTTAAAATTATTGTTAATTGTAATTTTTAATTGTGATTTTACAAAGTTTAAAGCCGAAAAGACATAGGGAGAACCTTTACACTCAAGACATGTGTCACTTTCCACTAAGTAACTGTAATCTTAAGAAAAAGTTAAAGAAAAAATTTCATATCGAAAAGTTTTACTTAATCAAAGTATTTTAGAAAAAAGTGGAATCGTGTGCTAGATTGTCCTATCTTAGAAAGCTGAAATCAAATTATAAAGGTTTTTCTTGAAAACGCAGCTAAAGTTGAAAAAAATGATCAAATGTAATTAATTCTAAAAAAGGCAACTTTCAAATTGGTTGATGTATATCTATCTTAATTAATTAAGGGTTTGAACGGTTAAGTTTTAAAATAATTTAGATGCTTCAATTTTATTAAAAGTGAGAGAAATTAAATCAATACGTTAAATTAAATTACTTAATCAATTTTAATAATAATAATTTATTTTGTCTCAATAAATTAAAATAAATTTGGAAATCAATTACACTAAATTTTATTTTTATTTGAAAATATACTTATTTTTATATAATTGTTTAATTATTAAAAAATAAAAAATATCCTCTTAATGTTATGCCTACTCATAAGAAAATATTATATTAAAATTTGAAACATCGCCTCTGCTCACCTACTATCTTCATCTGAAACTCTATACATCATGCTCTCATTTCATCCAGCGTTTCCACACTTTTCTCCCCCTTCTCTCTGCAACACTCATCTCCACCAAAGTTACGTCGTTTCACTATCTTCCCGCCTTCCCTTAACGCTTTCGTGGTCTGCTTATCCTTTTCCCCTTGTATAGGTATCGAACTTATTCACTTATTTCCCTCAAAACTCATCACTAAATCCACTTGGAATTCATTAAAACTACGTAATTTTTAGCTCCACAAATGTTCAAATTTTTAGCTTCTATAGATGGCACTATATTGGCTCTTTACAGAAGGGCTTGCATCTCCGAGTTAACATCAAAAATCTTGGCTAGAGGGAGATAGTGAAGTCCTAATGATAATCGCGAAGAGTAATAATTTGGAACCAGACAAGAAGCTATCAAATGGTTTATTATTTTACAGGTTTAGATGTAGTAAAGCAATTTATAATTCTAGCCAATGGAAAAAAATCTTGATTTTACTAAACTCTCATATATCTTTTTTTAGTTTTTGTACAAAAGATGTTCATTTTTAATTATTTATAATATTATTTTTTTAGGATCAAAAGTGAAACATTTATAAAGTATCTATGGTATTAGTCCTTTTTTGGGAAACGAGAAAAAAAACTAAAGTCCTCCCAAAAAATTGCAATTTGAACCTCAATCACAATAATTTACTTTTATTTTTTGATAAAATAAGTCCATCAACTGATTTGCTACGTGTCTTTATAAAAATACGTAATTTTAGGTGACCTGTTCAATTTTTATATAATAATAATATATTATAGTTATCCCCTTAATACAATTACTATTTCCTATTTGTCTTGTTTTAATTAGAGTTTTAAATAAAGTTTCATACCGATTTAGAAATAAAATGATATTTAAATTTTTTGTACTGCATATAAATACCAATTAATATTGACAATTTTAGTTGGTACCGATTGAAACGTGCAGTGTTGGTTTCATATTGAAAACCAAAATGAAAATTTGAAAAACATATTATTTTTCATAGATATTTTTTTCTTTTATATTTTTAGTAATAACAAAGATTTATTTAATTCTTTATATATAAATTAATTTTATGGATATTTTATAAGAAAGTCAATTTTATTTTTATTTTATTCTCTAATTAATCTAAATTTAGTTAATGCATTAGAGATTTCATTAATTTATATTTATATTTGTAATATTTTTTAATGTACTATTAAATGATCCTAAATGTTCCGTCAATTCATATTTATATTTATAATCTTTTTAATATATTATTAAATGATCTATAATGTGTCATTAATTTATATTTATATTTGTAATTTTTTAAATAAAATAAGTACAAAAGAATTTAAAAATTATTTTCGCTACAAATAATTTATTAATTATCTGAAAGTAATTAATAAAATTATTATTATATTAAATTTAC
>JAOXYD010028078.1:0-14274 GCA_028565735.1 Pinacopodium congolense | reverse complement strand
GGTTTTTATTTAATCTCATTTTGGTTTTCAAAGTAAAATCAGTTTAAAGAACACCCATTTTTAATCACTCAACCAGCCAACAACACTGTGTTAAACAGAATCATCACTTTTTGTTCCTTTAATCCTTGCGTTACTAAGCTCGTCAGACCATCTCTTGTTCCTTGTGTTCATACACCTAAAAATACACAAGGAAGAGTATAAAAAAATCTTAAATCAAAGTTTACCAAACTAAACAATAAGTTAAAATAAACAATCCCTGACAATGATGTTTAAAACTTGTTAATTGTAAAACAAACTACTAGTTTTATGTTTAAAACCGCAAGTATACGGGTCGTACTTTTAAGAAAAAACTGATATCGATCCCATAAGGAATGTATGTAGACACCCTATCAATTTGGCTTACACTATTTTCAAGAAATTGATTTAAAAAAATAAAATTAATATTTTAGCTACAAGAGTTATTAATATTTTAGCTACCCTCTCTCATGGTGCAACTAAATGTCACTAGTTAACTTTGGGATCTTTCAACATGCGAAGCCTTTCCTAAACATTCAACTAGATATGAAGCTATCATATAGGCAGTATATCAATTTATTGAAATCTCTTCCAAATAAATTAGTACCTTTTTACTAATAGGTCTATTAAATGTTAACTCTCGTTGTACATCTAACACGGATTATAAAGCTCACTCCCTCTATTTATTGTAGGGTTTAGGCTCAATAAACAACATAGATATTTATAAAATCAAATTAACAACCAAAGGGTGACAAATAATTCAAACAACAAATCCTAAAAATATTTTGGCCACTCCTAATAAAAATAAGTTCAATTATGTCTATATTATTGAAAATGTAAAACATAATAAAATAAAATAAAATAAATCTAAAAAGAAAATATAGAACTTGATGAACTCTTGAAGCTTGTGTGTGTGTGGAAGAAGCTTGTGTGGTAGTTTAGAGAGGAAGCTTCCATGATTAATTTTTATGTGCTGCTCTCATGCTTCCTCCCTTCTATTCAAATTTACCTTGGAGTGGGGCTCTTCTTGTTGGAAATTCTCTTGTTTCCCTTACTGTGTCTAGCTTTTTTCTTTATTTTCTAGCTGCTATGTATAGGTTGGTCCATGGAAGTAGCAACAGTCTCCAATCTTGGTCCATGGTAGTAGTTGCAAGAGCCAGTCCAAGCATAAGCGGGTCCAAGTCCTCTAGCAGCTCTAGTCTAGTGTACGAGTGGGTAGGCTTCCAATCTAGCTCTAGGCACAAGTCTAGTAGTAGGTGCATGCAGTCCAGTGGGTCCAGGGCTCTAGACAGCTTGGTCAGCAAGTCTAATAGGTGAGGATCCCAGCCCATGTGGAAGTCCCTTCAGCCTATGCACAGGTCCTACGTGTAAGCTCCAGTCTAATGAGCTCTCTCTCAATCCATGCATGTGGGTCTTAGTGTCCATGGGCCAAATAGGGGTGAGCACTAGCAGTCCACCAAATCTACGCATTCCACGTAGCTCTACTCCAACACTTTAAGTCTCTGCAGCCTTAGTCCATGCAAGTGGGCTGCGTGGGTCCAGCAGCATGCAAGCTTCAACTGGTGGGGTTAGGCCTTGGTGGAGTTAGAGTTCCTCACTCCTTATGCGAGTTAGACCTAGCCTTAGTGTTTGCTCCTTAGCCTTTTAACTTCATTCTTCCATCTTCGTTCTTCTTTCATGCTTCTTTTTTTTCTCTCTTTTCTTTTTGTTTTTCATTTTACTTTTTCCAACTTAATATTTCAACTTCAATTTACCCTACACATTAATTAAATACACCAATAAGATTTCATTCTAACCCAAAAAAATAATTAAATATAAATAAAAACACTTCAATTATCAAAACTTGCTCCAAACTAATATAAAAAATAAACAAAACAATTAGGAAGATCATACTAAATAAAAACACAAAAAATAAATCTTAAAACACAACAATAACAACCTATTATGCAAGAAATAGATGCTAAACACTTGAAAAAATACATATTGATGCAGAATTATCAATAAAACTTCTTTTAATCATTGTTAGGTCGATATGTCACCTAAGGACGTGAATTAGCTTTTTCAAAATTGGTCTAAACAAACAAATCAAGTTTAACAAGATGCGAAAACAAAATTTTTATACATAAAGTTACTCAACATAGTTGTTGTTCAATAGATCCTTAAGATTCTATCACCTTAATAATATTATCGTTGTGAAATACGATCCTTCCTTGAACACTCCTCTGTTTTCATAACCTTCTATCGACTGCTAGATAGGTTCACTCAATTGTCCTCTCTCCCAATGACATTTGATTGACTGCATTACACATTCGGTCGAACGATCTGTATGAATAAAGAATATTTCAACCCAAAAACAACATAAGCCTAACCATGAACCATTTTAAATAAAATTCAAAAGTGTTATTCCAACCCAAAATAATTTTTGCTTAAACTACTTGAGTTATTTAAATTTAAAATTCAAACTAATTGGCCAACCTTATTTATCCATATATTCTTTTCAAATCACACATATAGTCATATCAAACACACAAATACTCTTGATCATGCACCTATATGCATTTTTTTAAGTTATGTATGCATGAATGAGCATCTACAAGCCTCTTAAATATCCAAAACAAAATTGAGGAAAACTTAAAATAAAAAAGCACATAAATGAAACTATATTAAACTAAGTTACTTCTTCAAGGATTTAATTCTTCATAAAACTCCAATTCCACTTCAAGACTCTTAGTGGGATTATACTCGAACTTCGTTCATACCTATGTTTCAACATGCTTAAAGCATAATCATTAGTAATAAAATATGTTTTTCCATCTTCAAAAGAATGTGGAACCTCCTTTGGTTCAATAAGCTCTCTCTTTTTGTGATGGCAAAACCATGTGATATTATAACATAACCAAAATTCATATATTTGATAAACTCCTCCTAGATATATCAAAATCCATGAAGAATTTAAAGACATAAAAAATAACACTTTGAAGGCATTCCATCATATTTGATGTTTTAAGTCCAACTACATAGTTATAAAAAAATTGTATCAATCTTCATAAATACTGAATTTAAAATCATAAACTTTAAAACAACTTTGCCTAAATTTATGCAATAAGGATAGAAAAACATGAGAAGAGAAAAATGTTGAACCAAAGGAGCTTTAACCCAATTTTGATGATGACAAAACATCACTTCTACTAATATATCTGTTTAAATTTATTTAAAGATAGGTATGTTGAAGAAGAAGTGACTTAATTAACCAATTACATATTGACGCTACTAAAGACCGAAGATCAGTAGACCAAATACAAATGATCGATCGACCAAACTATAACATTTAAGGAAGCATCGGTCGACTAAAGGAGGATCAATCGATCGAACGATCTCAATCAGTTGACCGAATGAATGTCTTTAGGAGATCGGCTGAACGAATGAAGAATTATCGACTAAAGGAAGACTAGTTAATCGAATTTTGGCTATAGGTCAACCTAATGAACAAGTTTTAGAAGATCGGTCGACTGAAAATGGCCTATTAGTTGACCAAATAGAGCGCAACTGTCACATTACTTAACAGATAGAAGATTTGCCTAATAGATAGAAAAGATATACAATGGACATTTTTATTAGACAATAGTCCAAAAGGTTGTTTAATGGTCTAATGGCTATAAGTATTATTTTCAAGTATAAATAGACGAGGAAAGCAAGGAGTAAGTTATATAATTATTACACATAATATAAGCCTTACAAGTTTGATCAAGTGTCTTGAAAGTTTAAGGTGTATAAGTGTTTAAGAGTGCTTGTTTATCAAGGTTGTGTGAGATTTGTATTTTCTTTACTAGTGGGAAATTGCTTTGTTATTATAAGGTTATTCTTGAGCTTATAAAAAGAATTTGTCTAAAAGCTATTCATGAGCCTTGAAAAAGAATAGTTGGCTATCTTTGAGCCAAAAAGGGGTTCTAAGTTGTTACAAATTTTCAAGTTTGTATTTCTTATTATATCTTTAATAATTTCAAGTATTCTTCATATAATTTGTTTCATAATAGTTTTATTTAAGTTTCCCAAATCATTGTTTCTTTGTTCTAATTATTTTCTTTAAGAGTTTAAGAACCTCATTCACCTCCCATCTTAGGTGTCATTTAGGGCCAACAAAAAACATAAATAAAAAAACATGAGAAGAGGTACTCCCTCTATATAATCTCATATAATTCTTTGAATGATACATTCACACCTCCAATTAATGTCACATAATTTTCTCCACCTTTTTGGAATAACCAAAAGGGTATACAGGTAATATATCCAAGCACATTAAAACTTTAAACAAAAACTCTAAGCAAAAGAAAAATATAAAGGCAATTGAATTATTATAAGAAGAGAAATATTAAATAAAAACCTTCATAAGAAGGAGTTAATGCATAGGTAAAAGTATAATGTAGTACAACATAATTAACATCAATAATACACCACAATAAAGTTGAAAGATAGAAACTAATGGAAATAACACTGCAAGAGATCTGATGGAGGTGGAGGAGGAAGCAGAGAATGAATATCGTGAAGTAAGGTTGTACACTCACCCATTTGACTCTTTAAACAGTCAACCTTGTAACGAAAGGATGCAATCTCAGATTCAATGTCATAACAAGCAGAAGGAGGTCTAGCTAATGTAGCAATGCATCCAGTATATGTACCCTCATCATCAAGGTACATAGGAATAGTGCCACTCGAGGCAGGCACAATATGCTTAACTAAAAGAACAGTAGTATCTAAGAACTGCTATCATTGGGAAGGTAAATTCATATGGCCATCGACAAATGGAAAGCTCATACGATTTAATGAGTTTTGGTCAAAGAAAGAATAGCACTTAAAATCATCTTCCATAGAAGGAACATCAAAGTGCTGGAAGATGAGATAAAGAATGAGAGAATAAGGAACGTTTTGGCTCTTTTTCTTGGACTAGGTAAAATGGATCATGTTGTGTAATATGAAATTAGCCAAGGGGATTTTCTTACCAAGCGTAGGGGTTGAGAGAAGCCAAAGATCATCATAACCTAAGTTATTGTAATGATTATTGCAAGAGACAAAGTTATATTTGATAAACAAATGATGAAATTTAGGAATGACACTCAAGTTCCTTCGATCTCTTGGTTTTTCAGTAATTCCTCCTCACTTTCTAATTCAAAAATGGTTTTGATTCTTTTGTCAAAGTAAGATAAGCATCACTATATTTAAACATAAAATCAGAGATGGAAAGACAGGGGGGATAGGGATACCTAATATGGCATTTATTAAGTCTTTAATGAGATAAATAGAAACATTTTCTACTGTACAAATAAAAATATACTCATCATTCTTTAACTTCTCTATGGTTGCAATAGAAGGTTGAACAACAATGTGGAAAATCTTAGCAAGAGAGTGAGGCTCCACCCTCGATTAAAGAATAACTAGACAATGCCATTTTCCTTATGTAAATCTAATTGGGCAAAAAAAATAACACTGTTTTCCAAAGACTTTTTAGAGGCATAGTCCTAAAATTAGAAAGAATCAATATCAAGATAGTCATTCCCTTAACTAACCCAGGTTCTCCTAGTTCTATAGGTATTACCATCATGAATTTTAACCAAAATAGGAATTTAAACAAAAATCTTAACAATCGCTTAAAGAGAAAAGAGTTCAAGAGTAACAAAAGAACTCTTGAGAGGAATCTGTGAATGGAAAAAGCGCATAAGTTGTCTCCTAGTTTAAAGTTAATAACATAACCTATAAATATGCAGGATCATGAATGAATAAACGCTCATAAACATTAAACTTTAAATGCTCCTATATGTATGCAGGACATATAACACGGCCATAAAATAAAAGCATAAGGGACTTAACCAATTTTTAAAAACTAAACACCCTAATTATTTTTAAAATAAATAAATATATAAACAAAATTTATTATAATAAAGAAATTGAGAGATCATCAATTGAAAGAAACAAGACATATAATTAATTAAATACATATTCTATTCTAACATTTGACTTCTACTTTCTTAAATTCAAAAACCATATTTAATTTGATCAGCAAGCCAAAAAAAGAATTTTCAAAAGATTTGCTTTGAAAGTTTGGGAAAAATAAGAATTTTCACAAATAAATCAAATTGACTAAAAAAAAGCTATAACTGACCATCTAATTGATTTTATTCAAAAGATTAATTTCACAAATTTTGGCCAAAAGTTTTAATAACTCTAAAATTCATGTCTGAAAAGTAAAAAAAAATTAACACATAAAATTTCAGTTTAATTAATAATATCATTAATTAAGTATCTAATAAATTTTTAAAAGGATACATTTAATAAAAAATAAAGTAATTAAGGTAGAAATTCAAATAAACAATAGAAATTAAATTTTAAATTGGCAAAATTGAAATTAAGCACATAATAGTGCAACTAGATGTACTAGAACCTCCATTATGCTTCTAATTGTGTGAAGACACAAGCCATTTCAGCTAAAATTTCAACTCATTACAAAAAAGTAGAAATCCTCAATTCTAAAACCCTAGGAATGAAAAATCCAAAAAATGAAACAAAAAAAGGAAAATCAGAAGAAACTAATAAAGGGGTTCAAATAAGGCAATTACCAGAAGTAATAATGCAACTATGAGGTGCCTAAAAGCTTTTTTAAAGAGAGAGAGGAGATGGCCGAAATAAATACAATGGCAATGAGAAAAAATCATAGAAAAAAACATCTTTGGGGCTCAAAAGGGGTTATAATTAGAAAGGAACCTTTAAGGTGTCTTAAAATTCTATCCTAGAGGCTAAAAAATCAAAGGATGGGGAAGGGAAGGCTTCAAAGAGTGGCAAGCATGGTGGTTTTATATAGAACAAAGAGGAGGAAAAACACACACAAAAAAAAGAGAGTATACTTAAAACTCGATAAATTTTAAAAATCAGTCGACTAAACTCATCATCAGTTGACCGATAATAGGTCGACCTAACTGCTATCATTGGTCAGTTAAACCAATTAAAATGTAGATAACTAGAACATTAGGCCACATCAGATTAAATAGACTTCTCGAATAAAACAATCCATGAATGAAATACCCAATTAACAAGTTACATTCATGCAAATTTCTTTTTTCAAGAACAAATATTAAAATAGCAATTATACTTATTTATTCACTTATTTTACACTTCCACATAAACTAATTTTAAGTAATATTAAATTATCATTAATTTTTTGTTTTTTCATTTTCAATTTATTTTTCTTTTGGATTTTGAATGGCCATTTATTTCTTTTTATTCTTTGGTTACCATATCATTTTGTGTCCTTGAGTGTTAGTTTTGTATCTTTCATGACCATTGGATAATACATTCACATTTCTTAATCGATGATAGTAAAAATATTTAACATGACCATATCATTCCTAATATCAGGGGAAAAAAAGGAGTTTATGCATTTCTAGGCCTATAACCATGATAGAACCTTTGTTGAAAAATTTTCCTCAATTAAGTAAAGGTTCTTTAACGATGCAAATAACTTCTGGATTTTTTAGAATACATGAATGCATGATGCCTAGTTTGATGTTTACTTAAAGATGCATTTTTAAGAAACTTAGAAAATTCATCTTTCAAATTCTTTCCCTTTACTAAAATGGTCTTACTAGTTGATGCTTTATTACTTTTTCCTAAACCATGTTTATTCTTAATAAAGCTTCTAGCACCTAGCATAATTTCTAATTTTTCTTTTTCCTTAGTAAAATTTTCAAGATATTCCTTAACAGATTTTACTTTCTATTTAAGGTGATATTTTCATTTAACAATTCATCATTGTTTTTGTTGATTGAATTTATATATTTTCTAGATCCTTCATTTTCCACTCTATATACGTAAATCATTTTCATGGATTCCTTATTTTAATCATTTAATTTATTATTTTTCTTAGCTAAATATTCCATAAATTTTAGGAGTTCTTCATATGTATATTCATCTTCATAGTTATCATTCGAGTGATAAACACTTAAATTGTTCTGAGCCATAAAGCACATGTTTGCAACTTCTTCCTTTTTAAAATCACTTTATTCACTCCATACTCCTTTTAAAGCTTTCTTCATTAAATCCTTCCTTCCTATCTTTCCTTTCCTTCTTTGCCTTCTTTTCATCTTCTTGGAGGTGTGGGCAATGTGACTTGAAATTACCTGTTTCATCATATTTGAAAAAAGACACATTAGAAAATTTATTTTTTGATGGATACTTACCTTCTCTGTTACGAATTGGAGCCTTTCATCCTACAAGCTTTCTTAAGCCTCTCGGAAGGAGTACTATGGATTCTTCTCCATTGCTTCGATATGATGATTCTTCTTTCCCGCTTTCTTCTGTTCTAGTAGCTTTGAACACTATGTTTTTCCTTTTACATGCAACCTCTTATTGCTTGTTTTTAATACGATTTTGTGTGTGGGTAACGATTTACTAAGCTCATTGAGGGATAGAAGGTTGAGGTCTTTTGCTTCTTGAATTCTTATTACTTTAGGCTCCCATGACTTCTATGGAGACCTTAAGGTTTTCCTAGATAGCTCCACATTTGAATAGGTCTTTCATAGACCTTCGAAAGTGCTAACAATATGGTTAAAACGAGAATATATATTAGATATATTTTCATCATACATCATTTTAAAAAGTTCAAATTAATGAGTGAGCATGCTTATTTTAGTTTCTTTCACTTTATATGTGCCTTTACGAATAACCTCTAAAGTATTTTAAATATCATAACTAGATTTGCACATAAAAATTCTATTAAACTCTTCTACCCTTAAAGCATAAAACAAAATAATCATGGATTTACTATTTAAAGAGGCTAATTTCTTTTCTTCAATACTTTAACTCATTATCTTGTTTAAGCACAATTTAATTTACTATAAGTTTGGTAGGCAATATCAAACCTAAGAGGGGGTAAATTATGTTTTAAAAGATTCTTCTAAACAAACAAATCAAATTTAACAAGATGCGAAAGCTAAAACTCAATTCTAATTTAGAAAAATAATCAATCAACGCAAAATAAAATAAAATAAGATAAGTGCGTAAAAATAAAGGGAAATGGAAGAAAGATACACCGGATTTATACTAGTTTAGAGCAATCTACTTTCCCTTATATCTAATTTCCAACACCACTATAGGGATAATTGCACTATTTCAACAAAAGAGTACAATATTTAATCTTACAATCCTTTTCAAGGCTCAAGGATAACCTTTTGCCCAATTATTTATATCTAAACTAAAGAATAACCTATGAATTCTCATAAGAACAATGCAATGGATAAAAAATGCTTGACTCAATATTATTTTTTGTATAGAAGAGGCTAGAAAAATGAATGCCAAACAACAAAGCTCAAGATGCCTTACACAAAACTACACCACCTAAAGAGTAGACAAATTTTTCTCTATTAAACTAAAAAACACTTAGAGTATAACTCTAATATGTTTCTTAAAAAAAATACTTTTCGTAAAACAACAAAAAACTATTTATACATGAAATTAGTCAATTGGGCTATTGTTTATTAGGTCCTTTAAGATTATAAGTCTTTAATAATATTACTGTTGTTAAATATGACAATTCCTTAAACACCGCTATATTTTAATAACCTTTGGTGCACCGATCATTATTGAACTAGAATATTTGGCCCAAAATATAATTTAAGGTTTGCCACAAGCCATACTAAAGAAAAATAAAAAATTTTAATCCAACCCAAAATATTTAATACTTATATATGCTTGGGTTATTTAAAATTTCCAATTCATAGTAATTGGCTAACCTTATTCATTTTTATGTTCTTATTAAATCACACATCAAATAGATTTTCCACATATAATAATATCAACAAATAGATACTTTTGATTACTTACCTATATTAATTTTCTAATTTATGTATGCATGAATGAGCATGTATAAACTTCTTAAATCACCAAAAAAAAAATAATAAAAACTTACAGTAAAAAAATACATAAATAATCCTATATCAAACTAATTTGCTTCTTTAAGGATTTAAGTCTTCATAAAATTCCGATTCCACTTTAACACTCTTTAAGTGATCATACTCGATATTTGTTGATACCTATGTTCCAACACACTTTAAGTACAAACATTTGTAAGAAAATTTGTTTTTTCATAATTAAAATAAGGTGGAACCTCCCTTGGTTCAACAATCATAAGGGTGTTAATAAAGAAATAAGGTATTTTTAGGTTAAACTTCTTAAAGTTTGGACCAACTTAACATTATTGAATGACTAAACTTTAATTTAGGTTAATTAAAGATAAGATGTTGCCTTTACCATGGCATTGTCTTGATTAAGTGAAGATATTCTGGATTAGGCATTTCAACCTTTTCACAAGTTAATTGAAGGGTTGAAAGCCAAAACCTTAGTTAATTATTTAATTTGGTAAATATTAAGAAATTTTAGTTTCCTTTGCATTGATTGGAAGCTTTTAAGAATTTAGTTTTTTTAATTATCATTAATTCATAATCTTGAGTTCTTAAGATTTTGAGTGTCCAAGGGACCAAGTACTCACAATATTTTTCTCTTGTGTTTAAAAATTGGAGTCTTAAAAATACTCCACTTTATTAGTTATTGACCAATATACTTACCATAATAGTTAATCTTATAATTTAATGTGAGCTGCATGTTAAAGGATTGATCTATTTGAGCTTAATTGTTACCTAGATTACCAACAAAATCTACTTAAATTCCTTCAATTGAAATCTTTTGGCCTAACACTAAACCTTCATTTACCATGAAATTATACTTCTCCTAATTAAAAACTAGGTCAGTTTTTTCGTACCTCTTAATTGCCTTGGGTAAATTATTAATAAATAAATCAAAAAAATCACCAAAAATTGAGAAATCATCTATCAAAATCTCCATTATGTCATCTTTAAAGTTATTAAATATTGTTAACATGGGTTTATGAAACGTAGTGGCAGCGTTACACAATCTAAAAACCATTCTCCCATAAACAAATGTACCATAATGACATGTGAATGTCATCATTTCTTGATCCTCTAACGCTATTGGGAGATGAAAATAGCCTAAAAGTCCATCCAAGAAGTAGTAATATACATGACCAGAGTGACCCTCTATAATTTAATTGATGAATGCAAATGGAATGTGATCCTTCCATGTTGTATTTGTTTAGCTTGTAGTATTGAATGCACACTCTCTAAGCTGTAAGAATGCGTGTAGGAATCAACTCATTCTTATCATTTGACGCCATTGTCATCCCACTATTCTTTAGCATAATCTAAAGAGGACTCCCCCACGAACTATCAAAGATAAGATATATGATTACTACATATAGTAGTTTAATTACCTCTCCTTTCACTACATTCTTTATATTAGGGTTAATTCTTCATTAAAGTTACACCACCATTTTGCATTCCTTTTGTAAATAGAAATTGTGAGTGCAAAAGAGATGTTGATACTTTTGATATTCAATATCTTCTATGCAACTGTCTTCTTATGCTTCCTTAGCACTATCAAGATATTCTCTTTTTGATCCAGCAATAAATTAGTAAAAATAATAATTTACATTTTATAAATTTTAACTAAGAAAGCATACTTTAAATGATTTGGTACTCTCTTCAATTCTAGCTCTGGGATTCTTTGATTAAAGGTTTTAGCTTTCCTTTCGTTAGTTTGTCAAGATCCTCAAACATTAACTCCCTTGTTGTTTTTGCTTGTTTATTGGCTTCCAAATACTCCTTTTCTTTAAAAATATCCAAAGTGGATGCCTTTTCTTCTTCCCTCTTTATTATACATGTTTCCAAAATGGTCGCGAGTGATTGCTTACTACAAAACATTAGTAGTTTTAGCATCAATAACATTTATACAAACCATCAATCTTCTTTCCTTATATATAGTGTCATGATTTTAGGGATTTTAAACATAAAATTTTCGTCTTCTAACTTATGTATAAGCTTCCCCCTATACACATCTATCAATGCCTTGGCTATAGGTAAATAGGGCCTAACTTGGATCATTGGGATTTAATCACACGACCCTTATCTAAAATCACAAAATCAATTGGAAAGATGAAATTATTGACTTTCACCTAAACATCTTCCATTATTCCCCTAGGATATTTAATGGATCTATTAGCTAGTTGTATGCTAATCATTCTTAATTTTGGTTTACTAAGTCATAACTTACTAAACAATTGATATGGCATAAATTTTAAGCTACTAAATTTGTGAACAATCAATATGGAATCTAATTTATGTTTCACCTAATCCAATAATACTTTATCAAAATATAAACTATCATTAGTTCAATAAATAGTGAAAATTTGTTGGATCCTTTATTTTTGTAGTAGTTTGATTTGTAGTATAGTCAAACATTGTTCCCTCAATTGCACCATTGATAACTCTTCCAATTTCTTTCAAAAAATAGTGAAAACTTCTTCAATCCTTTAGGTTTTTAATAGTTTGATTTGTAGTACAGTCAAACATTCTTCACTCAATTGCATCATTAATAACTCTTCCAATTTCTTCTTGTTTGATAGGAGTTCATTCAAGAACTTGGCATACTTCAGTATCTGTGACAAAGCTTCAACATTAGGTATATTGATATGTAATTTCTTAAGAAGTTTTGGAAACTTACCAAACTACTTATTTGTTTGGTAATGTGCTTGGGTATAAGATTAGTGTCTTGTACTACTTCATTTGTCTCTTATTTAGCCCAACACGTATTCCTTCCTTTCTTCCACTTCCACCATCTCCCCATGAGCTATAAAATTTTCTTTTTCCCTTTCCTTCTCATTTGTCACTAACTCTTTTTCAATCCTTTATTTGATAGCTTCCACTATAATTTTATATTAACTGTGTAGTTAACATGGCATGTACCTTGTGACTGCTATTTAAATCTCCAAGTTGCACACTGATATATTAACCATCTAAAAAGGATCCTTTTTTTTTTTTTTTGGTACTGAACTTTGTTATAAACTCTTCCATTCTAAGGATGCTCAAAGGTTCTCCTTATCTTAAATTATAGGGGTTCTATATGATGATTTGTTATTAAAATTTGTACCCACAAAGTGTGCTTACACCACCTGTTCACCAATGTTATATTCTTGACACTCTTGACTTAAATATCTTTCCCCACAAACACATCATAATACATCACATGAAAAATGGATGATTCCACTATAATCATCTCATTATTCTTAAGTAAAACATCTAATTTTTCCTCTAGATAGGTAACCCCACCTTTATCCTGTGTACTTATAGAAATAAACCTTTATTTTTGTACTCTTTGATAGGTACGCATTTATGGCTACATTATTAATTAACTTTTGTAGCTTCCCAAGTTTCTTAAAGGTAGTAATGCCACAGGATGATGAATCTTTTAGCTACGTCGTGCAAAAGTTGATACCATCATGGAACTTTAGCATCAACATGCCCATGTCAAAACCATCATACGACACTTCCGAAGCACATCCTTCAATGCTCCCAAACTTCATACAAATTCCCCTGCTCCTATGATTGAAAAGAGATAATATCGTTACACAGTTTAGCTAATGTATAGGGATGGAAATACCTTGTCAAGAAATTTTTAGCTAATTGGTTCCAAGAACTAATGGAGCTAGGAAAAATTGACATTAACCCTAACTTTGCTTAACTATGCAGTATGAAGTGAAATTATCGCAGTCTAATAGGCTCATTAGACACACCATTTAAATTAAAGGTGTCATAGATCTCCAAAATGTGGACGATGTAGGTGGTGGGATCTTCTTCTAAAAGCTCATTAAATTATATGTAATTTTGCAACATCTTAACTATTTACAGTTTAACCTCAATGCTTGCACTCTCTACCCTAGGACATTCTATACTTGACTATGTGTCTTGTAACAAAGGTCGTGAGAGATCGCCTGTGGTTAGATGTACTCACTTTCCTAGCTCTCTATCCATGTTGTCTGCTTAGTACTCTAGGACCTCTAATGTTCTACTAATTTTTTATTTCTTTTCTCTTAAACCTCTTGTGAATGTTTGCTATATCTTAGGAAAAATTGGATGACTGCGGGTCATGCAGTAAAGACACCTAATCTAAAAATAATTAAAATTAGCAAAGGATTAAGGAAACATAATGCTCTTAAATAATTAATAAAGTGAGGAATATCCTTCTACCCTTAGGTCTCTACTATCCAACTTATGAATTAAATTAAAGACATTCAGTCCTTAATAATCAAAATAAATCAGATAACAGGTCCAATTACCAAAATAATTAAATTCAAATGAAAGCATA
>JAOXYD010028068.1:0-14275 GCA_028565735.1 Pinacopodium congolense | reverse complement strand
ATGGTGAATTTTCACATCCTTACCCATACAAGTACTAATGGATGAAGAAAAAGTTAAGGTATGTGGCATTTGCTCATTTTGGTTTATCCTACATGTACATCTATTATATTTTAGGACCAGTAGTACAGGTTTAATTCTCCATCGTGCTATTACCAAGACCAGCCATACTTCCAGCCTATGCCTCCACCTCCACCATCATCACCACAAGCTGAAGGAATGTCTTTAGAAGAGATTGTACCAAGCTTGGTGATAAGTACTCTTTAATTTCAACGAGAAACAAGGAATGGATTAAAGAACTTGGAAGATCTTCTTAATATTATATAGCAGATAAGAGTGAAGTATTTTAGGTTCTTAAAATTTTCTTCTACATTATAAAACCTAAGTTGTTTGCCAATTTAATTAAATGTAAAAGCTAAAAAATAATTTAATTAATCAAAATAATAACAATAACTTAAACAATATAAAATAAATTCATAAAAGTAAAAAGAGAAAGGGAAGAGAGACACAGTCGATTTATTTTGGTTCAGAGCATTCCACTTGGTCCTACATTAAGTCCCTAACATCACTATTGAGATTTTTACACTATACATTTTTAAAAAATATAGCATTAGATTTACAATCCTTTTTTAAGGCTCAAGGATAACCTTTCACTCTCCCCTTTGAGGCTAAGGAATAACTATTACTCCCTTTTCTAAGATTAAAGCATAACCTTGTGACCCTTTTCTTTTCCAAGGCTTAAGAATAACCCTTACAAAAATTCACTCACAATTTTAACCACAAACTCACAAACAACCCCAAGAAGGTTCAAATCACTTGTATAATTCTTTAACAAATTTTCTCAATTATAAACCACACTTACAACATCTATTTCTACCCATTTTGAAGCCTTATAGCTATTTATAGTCGTTGTCGGATGTTATAATTCATTAAATGTTATATCCGTTGCAAAATCTTCTCGTTTCAAAGTTACCATTGGGTTTTCATTATGTTCGGTTGATCGATGAACTCATTCGATCAACCTATGGCTCATTAGGTCCACCTATGGCCTGATTGAGTCGATCTATGACTCATTCAGTCAACTGAACTCCCTCAAATGTGTCAAATTGTAGCACCACTCTGTATTTTCATAATATCATCATTCTTCATCCAATTTCCATAAAATTTGGTTAGTAGCTTCTTGACATATTTTTCTACCATCCTATAGAATTTCATACAAATTGGAGCTCTAGAATTGCACTTAATTCCTTTCCCAAATTTTTTATGCATATTTTTTAGCTTTATTGCGCGTGATCAATAATCTAGCTTCTAAAATTTTTCCAAACTTAATCAATCAATCTAAAACCAATTCTATCCACTTCTTAACATAAAACTCAGTCATAGACCTTTTAAATTCTACTCTTGAACTTGAGCTTCTATTTTAGTTTTCATACATCTCTAACATACTTCATAAACTCCATATACATCTTCTATCATCAAGGCTCAACATACATACACTTCATGACTTCATTTCTTCAAACCTGTCTTAACACACAATAAACTCTGCAAATACATTAGTAAAAACACTTTTTCATCATCAAAACAAAGGTGGAGCTAACCATTAGCTCAACAATCTTCTCCTTTTTGATAATGACAAAACCATGTGATATTACATATACAAAATAATCAAATTATATAAGCAACCTAATCAATACATATATGTAAGCATCATATTCAAACATAAAAAACAAGGAATTTACTACCCCTTTCTACTATCGCATCAACCATTCTCAACCTTTTTATAATCATCAAAAAGTATACATACAATTAAAAAAATGTCTAAAGCTTACATACTAATATGAAACTAGCCAAAAATGAAAAGCTTAATACTTTGATACCAATAAGCACAAGATATACAAACAGAATAAATTCATCTTCTTCTAAACATATATCTCGAATCAAATTTCAAGAACATGTCAAAAACCCATCTTATTTTACAAGTGAAGAAAAGCATTTCTTTTAACAATGCTCCCCCTTAATATACCAAGATAAGCTTCAAAAAACCATGTCACAATTACTCGAAAGAGGAAAAAAGACAATAAAATCTCATTTCAAAAGTCTACAATTAAATAATCATCAATATAGATACCAATTGTTGTTCAAAAAGTGATTAAAAAATCACACACTTAAAACTAACTATACTGAAAAAGAGACTCGTCTATACCGATTACTGAAAAACATAATACCAATTGTTTGAGAACAAAAACTTGATACCAATTATTCTAATCAAGCTTAGCAAAACCCATTTTTCAAAATAAGATATCACTTGTTAACAAACATCATAAGTTATTGAAAAATAAATTGTTGATACCAATTATAATAAAAACAACCCAAGCCAATTAATGATACAATCAAGTACAACGATATAAGGGCTATAATATCAATTGTTAATAATATTTAAAATGAGCAAAGCATCATTAAGTAACAATAACACATAATAAAAAACAAGGTACTAACCAAAAATCATATTAACATCATAATTGGGGAGTAAAATGGTTTATTTTTATGTGTTTTACTTGTTATGTTTCCTTAATATCAAATAGATTTGTCATTATAAAAAGGGGAGAGATTATTAAACCAAAGAAGGTTCCACCTAGGTTTTGATAATGGAAAAACATTACCACAAATTTGTTTATTATATTTGATGTATTGAAAAGATAGATTTAAGGAAAAGGTGTTAGGAAATTTTGGGGCCTAAGACAAGGAATTGGAGCAAGAGTGGTGATACATGAATCTTAAGTTGATGGAAGTAGAAGCATTAGATCAAAAGTAGTGTTTACTTGAAGGTGAAGTTGATGGACAAAAGATCATGTTCCAAGATAAAGCAAAGTGATATGTTTCGTTCTTTAATTTTTATTGTAAGTTTTATCTTGGTCTTTCCATAGTGTTAACAAGCTCAAATAATGTATGTGTTAATGCATATAGGTGGAATAATTAAGAGGAATTATGTGTGAATGATTTTCAAATAATCCGCTTAATATACAAAAAATATTTTTAGGAAATCAATTTGATTTATGTGTATAAAAGTATCTGTGAAAAGAAGTAGTTGAAAGATGCTAGGATAATTTTGAGGTTAGAATGTATGGATATATGTGATTGTCTTAAGGTTATTTGAAAAGAAAAAATAAGATTGTGTGGATGTATTATAGTATGAGAATGTGGTAAGGTTTGTGTGTTAAAAAAGTATTTGAAAATGTTAGGATTTGTTTTTGGGTAATTTAGATATGTTTTAGACTGAAAATTTTATGGAAAAACTAATTTGAACATTAAACTGGTCAATTGATAAACCAATGTGTGAGATTGGTCAACTAGTTTTCTATTTTACCACATAACGATCAATTGGTAGTGGTGAAAATGAAGGTATAACAACTAGAACCTAGTGGTAAAATTTATTAATTAATAATTAATGGATACCAATGGCTAAAAATGACCAATTAGTAGAATTTTACCTATAAATAGGTGTGTTATGATGGTGTTTATGGATAGAAATACAATTATAAGTGAAATGAAGTGTTTGGGTGTTATGTTGAGTGTTTAGGTGATATTGGTGCATGATGTAGAAATCTTTTTGTTCATTCTATTAGTCATATTTGGCACCTAAGAGGTTTCTAACTTAACTGTCCTAAATTCACCAAGTTCTCTAAATAATTATATAGAAGTTTAAATAACAATATAAATTATGTAATCAACTTATAAAGTAAAACTTTAAAGTAAAAGGATAAGGAAGAGAATTCGTAACTCGATTTTATAATGGCTCGGATAACTCCTCGTTGAGTATTCTACCATCTTAATTGAACAAAAGAATAACTTAGGTCCCTTTTTCATAAGGTTATAAGGTATCCTTTCAAAATTTAACAACTTATAACCTTTTAATCTCTCAAAGTTCAGCTGAAAAAGTATTTACTTAGACCACGAGATGTTTGAAAAGGTTCACAATATATATGCGCACATAAGCTCACAACCTTCACAAAAACTTATACAAAAACCAATCGAAACTCAGAAAATAAAGCTTTATATACTTAAATCACTTGTGTGATTATGTCTTATAGTTATTAATTGATTAAAACACTTATAAGGCTCCTGTTTATAGTCCAAATCAACCTACTAGCCATTATTGAATGTTGCCCAACATT
This sequence comes from Pinacopodium congolense, assembly GCA_028565735.1. Taxonomy (NCBI): domain Eukaryota; kingdom Viridiplantae; phylum Streptophyta; class Magnoliopsida; order Malpighiales; family Erythroxylaceae; genus Pinacopodium; species Pinacopodium congolense. Next base: position 10,106 of record JAOXYD010028068.1, on the reverse strand, counting down.
CTAGTGTAATTAATTCATTTTCCCACTAGTCTACCAATGCAGATACTAGTCGACTAGTTAAGGATAAAACATTAAAATAGTAGATTAGGTGAAATCCCATGGTCAGCCAATCCCTCTTCAGATTGGTTTTTAATGATATGAACATTTAAACACATTTAAAATCAATCCATACCAATCATAAACACTTAAAAAAAACTTCTTAACTCATATAAACATTGAAAAACTTCCCAAATAATTTTTTAACTCATTAAGATAATTATTTCAAAACATTTCCCATACATTTACTTTTTGATTATATAACCTTCATGTAGAATTTTAAATATGAATGCAATTATGTATGAGTGAGCCCTTTAAACTCTAAAATGAGACCAAGAAAAACTCACATAAAAAATTACAAATGTAAAATTATAAAAAACCTACCTTTGCTTTCCATACTCGCATCCTATTTCTTTCATCATCATAATCTCTATTTTGACTCCAAGACTCCATAAACCATTTCTTTAACACTTCATAATATACCTACTTTTTGAAATCTTAAACACATAAAAAATATTAGTATAAATATTGTTTTTTCATCATCAAAGTAAGGTGAAACTTCCTTTAGTCGAATAATCTCCACTCTTTTTGATGATGACAAAACCTTGTAACATTATAAATTATAGTACGATAAAACAACTACAAACCATATCAAAACCATTCAAATTCACTTAATATCATATAGACATCATTTAAAAATGTATTCTTTTATACAATACCAAAAACAACACAACCAACATATTTTAAATACAACATCACACTTACAACTCTATAATTATTTTAAAAACTCATATTTATCACAAAATCACAATAAGCATCAAAATTTCAAAATTCACTAACTTCCATTAAAATTTTCAAATTATTTAAAAATTTCCCCAAATTCAAATTTAACTCAAATTTAATAAAACTAAAAATTATCAACTCCCCCTATATTGTTTACAAATCATAACTCCCTCTAAATTCATCCATTATAACAAAAAATTCTTAGTCCCTTTAAATAAAAATAATATTACATCTACTTTTCCCTTTTTGGAATCATCAAAAAGGTAAAAAGTAAACATACGAATAAGTAAAAAACAAGAAGAGAATCATAAGGAACTTTGATCTATCTTGCCTAATTCTCTTATAATAATGCAAAACCGAACCTCACACAATAGTTTAATGAAAATATATGCTAATTGATGCATTTTATCTACAAATTCAAGTTCAATATTTGCATTTTGAACACTTAATTTCTATATTTTTTATCCTAGAATGTTGGATGGGATTTTTAATGAGAAAAATCACACTTATATTATCACATTTAATAGGAATTTTTTTAAACTCAATTCCATAATCCATATGTTATTGTTTAAGTTATAAAATTTAAGTGCAATAACTATGAGGGGCTACACATATAGCTGATGCCATGCATAAAGCTATGGAATTTTGATTTCTACTAGATTAAGACTCTAATGCATTACCTAAAAACTGACATACACTGAACGTACTCTTCCTATCTATCAAAATAACCAAATAATTTGTAGTAGAATATCTTACAAAATCCAAGAATACGTTTTTAGGATATCATAATCTAAGTTCATTATTTCATAAACATATCTAAGGATGTGCTTTATGGCTAACAAATGAGACTCTCTAAGACATGCTTGAAGTCTAACACATAAGCATACTCTAAACATTATATCCGACTTAATTACGGTTAAATATAGTAAACTACTAATTATACTTCTATATTCTTTAGCATCTACTTCTTTACCTTCTTAATCCTTGTTTAATTTGGTGGATGTAGTTATTGGTATGCTTAACAGTTTTTCTTGATCTATCTTAAAGCACTTAAGTAGTTCCTTTGTGTATTTGGCTTGATTAATAGATATCCCTTCCTTCATTTGGTTGATTTGAAGAGGACAAAGTTCAATTTTCCTATCATACTCATCTTTAATTCCTTACTCATGCAATTAGAGAACTCTTAACATAAATCCTCATTAATAGTACTAAATATAATATCATCTTATATATGTTAGGGGGCAAACTCATAGTGTTTTTGGTTGTTATTTGTTGTCAATTTACCCTTATTTCACTGTTAAAATGTTTAATTTATTTAAAGAAAATTTTAATTTGTAGGTTGATGTGAATAATTAGAGAATGTGCAGAAAGATCAAAGAAGGATACAAATATGGGCCATTAATGGTACACTGTTAGCCCACCATTGATAGATCACATATCACTGTTTAAGGAGTCAAAATTTGCATACTAATGGTAGGCTGTTCATCCTATAACGATGCCGTTATAGATCTGTGCAGACCACCGTTGAAGGTTGTAGAAACGTTTTCTTAACAGATTCTTCAATAATTGTAACTTGTCTTCTTCCTTCACTTATAATTGCTCCAACCCTATAAACATATGGTCTTTTATACGTTCTAAGCATCAGATTTAAGGTTAAACACATTACGTTTTAGTAGTTTCCAGATCACCATATGGGGATGTGATTTGGTTCATTTTAAACTCTTAATTTCGTGTATTATTATTGTTAATTTGAATTAATAAAAGTTTTGTTGCTTAAATTATATTTATTATGTTCTTTGATTAATTGTTGTGCTTAATGTTTAATTTTAGTTAAGTTATTATACTGAATCTGTTTATGGATGATTAATTGTGTTAATTTATGATTAATGCATGATTGGTGAGTTAATCGTTGTTTATTAAATGCTTAATGCTTGTCCTGAATTGGTCACTTAGGATATTGTCATCATATAATCTAAGATCTGACAGTCTCTACTTAGGTTATTAAGAAAGTCAATAAACAATGTGTTTTAAATCAGTAAACTAACTAAAGATTGGTTGACCATGAGGGTGCTAGTCTTGGATTAGGATAATTTAGGACTAGACTTCCTGAACTTTAAGCCTATTACCTAAGTCTGAGGCATAACCAAACCCCAGGATAGGACTAATATAGATAAGTCAGTGTCTTAACCATAGCTCTTCTTTAATTTAGTGAAGGCCCTAGATTAAGCATAATTGATCCATCAATTAAATCATCTACCACCAAAGCTTAATAACTGAATAAATTGGGAAAAGCAATATGTAGCTCTTTTACAATTGATTGAAACTTTTCTAATCTTTTTAGAATATCTTTTAATTATTTCTTTTCTTAATTCATAAAGCTTAGTGTTCTCTAGATAATTGTAATCTGATTAACTTAGTACTTACATCACATAAACTTCCTCGTGGGATCGATACTTAGAGTCTTAAATGTACTATAGTTTATTACTTGAATTAACAAGTACAATTGCCAAAATATTGGTCTTTGATTAATTGTTAAATTATGTATTGAAAGATAGAATAATTTGAGCTAATTTTGTATGTGGCCAACTGCAATCAATATATTTGAAAAATAAAAATATTATCTTTTTCTTTCTTAATAATCAAGTAGTGTCTACCTTGTTAGACTTGAATGAAAACCTAAGAGGGGGGTTGGATTAAGTTCTTAATAAAATTTTCAAGAATTCCTAAATCTACAAAAGGATATTTAACATTTATATGAAAACTAATTATAGAAATAGGCAATACTAAACATAATGGATAAAAACCTACTTCAGTGTAAATAAACTCTCAAATAAATAACTTGAAAAAGAAATTCCAACAAGATCCACTTGCTCCTACAGCTAATCCCTCATACCACTATTTTTCACTATCAAAAGAATAACATTATGAATACAATCCTTTTTCTAGGCTCATGGATAACTTTTACAATCCTTTTCCAAAGGCTTAAGGATAACCTTTAACTTATAACTATTATATGAATCAAAATATACACTTGAAAAATGTTTACTCAAGGACAAATTGGTGTATCAAGAGGCTAAAAAATGGCTTTTGATAAACGCAAAAATGTGCTCACAAAGCTTATAAATATCAATTTAAAAGCCTTAACTCAAACTCACATACAAAACACTTCTTAATACTTAAAACACTTGAATAATTGATCTTTAAACTCATAGATTATGAAAACAAGTGTAAGACAACCTATTTATAACCCTACGATGTCAAACTAGTCATTTGTTACTATTATACAATGTTCTAATCTTAAAATTGAGTTATCATTAAAGCAAATATGCTGAGCGTGATTTATGATCTCAGGCGGTGGTTTTTAGGACTTAAATGGCATCATTGAACCCTCATTATTTAAGTATTGGGAACGTATACTAAATGACACTTTACAGTGTATTATCGTTTAACTCTTCTAATCGTCATGTAACCCCAAAAAATATGCATAAACTTGTCTAAACACATTCAATCAATTTAAAATTAATTTTTCTAACACTATTATCCTCTTTGTAAACTTACAATCACATTCAAAACCTTCCCCAAAAATGTTAACATAAAATTCCTCTTGATTATGTATCCCATATGCATATTCTAAAATATGTGTTCAATTATGCATGAATTGAACCTTATCAAAACACCAAAATGACTAAGTGAAATTTTTAGTCAAAATATAACCATAAAAATATATATATAAGCTATCTTCGACTTTCTAACTTAAGTCCTCTTCATATTAGCTTCATGACCTTTAATTTAGCTCCAAGACTCCTTAACCAATATCTTTCACACATTAAGTTTAATACATATCTTTCAAACACTTAGTAACATAAAATTGTTAGTTCAAATAATGCTTTGTCATCATCAAAATAGGGTGAACCTACCTTGGTTTAACAATCTCCTCCTTTTTTATGATGACAAAACTATGTGATATTATACACTTCCAACACCCATATATCATTCTAAAACATTAAAAAATAACATGTAGTTATCTTTCAACATATAATTCATGTCGTAAATACAAGGACATTTTAAATATTTCATCTTTTCTATGCACAAGTATTATAACTAAAAATACCTTAATAATTAACTAACCCTCTGAGTTTATCATAATCATGGAATTCTTTTCACATGAGATAATTTCAACTATGTAAGGCCAAAAACAATCACAAAAGTAACTTGGTAAACTCCTAAATTCATGTAGTATAAAGGGTAAAGATTTCCATGACCACCTTAATAAGAAATAATTTCTCATACAGCTCTCTCCCTTTCTGGAATCATCAAAAGGATAAACACAAACATGTTACAAATTCATAAACTTTTAAAAAACTTAAAACCTAAAAAATGAAACAAGAATTAAAAGTCACCAAGAAATTAAATCTATTTTAACTATCTCTCTTGAAAATATAAACCATTCTTCAAAAAACCCAAACCTTCATATAAGAGGCATGAAAGAATCATAATCACACTTTACCTTCATAATTAATATGAAACTCTTCTTTAAAGAAAATCCATTACTCCCCTTTTTACAAAAAACACCATAATTTCATGATTAACCATTTCAAAAATTAATAAATCAAATTCCTTAACAAAACATTTCAACAATTAACAATAAAAACAGTGTTATGGATAAATAACTTATCAAACATTATTAATACAAAGTTTATAAATTAACATTTTATTTATTTCTTACAAAAATCATAAATTTTTAATTAAGAATAGTTAACTCCCCTAAATGAAAAAAATTTCAAGAATTTTTAAAATATACCAACAAAATTTACAAGGATAAAATGTTATGATCTTTTCAAGGTAAATATCCTTTAGGGGATTCAAAAATTTGCATAATATAAAAAAATTAAAGCTATAAGACATAATCAAATCATCAAAAAATTTATAGGAAAAATTCTCCTATTAAAAGCATCAAGGCTCCCACAAAAAAAACATGAGAGGGATGATCAGCAATTATGAATTTTTCAATAGAGTCAAAGTATCTCTACATACTTCCTTATGCAATTTTTAAAATCATCACATCATATACGAAGCATCTAGATAATTAGTACGAACTTTAAGAGAAATTAAATGACAAGCAATAATGTCATCACAAAAAAATCAAAGTTCTAAAGTATCAATCATAATTTAAACGCACATTTCATTCATTTCATAAGAAATACCTCCTTTATTGTACATCACCAAAAATCACTTGATTTCTCCTTAGTGCAATAATCCATTTTGGTGACTTTCCTCTTTTCAACTCTTGGAGATACTCTTGATGGGCCTTAAAAAAAACATTGCATCTGTGGTACCCACATCATCTTGAGTCCTTGAATGTTAGTGGTATACCTATTTTTATCATATGATGAAACATTCATATCCTTAATTATAACATAACAAAAATGAACTACATGTCTATAATAGCCATAAGAAGTGCAAAATAAAAGTGCTTGCGCTCTATATGTACTCTTATAATTATTTCTTGGCCTAAAATCATCATAAGACCATGGTTGAAAATTGAACTTCTATCATTAAAATTTTGAGTGTGTTAATGCATGATGCATTTTAAGTAGACAACCAAGGTTCTTACCTTTAACCAAAATAATCTTGCTACAAGATGCTCCTTTTTCATTAATATAACCTAAGCCATTTGATAGGGATGCATTTTATAGCATTTATATATGTATTTCAATGCCATTTCATCCCTATTTTATTGTTTAAATTTTTAATTTGTATTCATTTTTGCATGTATATGCATATTTGACCTCAATGTACAAATACAAGTTGCAATGGCCAACTTTTGAGTAACTATTAGATCACAATTGGAACTAGAAGAGATGTGGAAACAATTTTTGACTTAGGTAATCAAGTTATGAAGTTGCACACCAAATTTCAAGACCATATAACAAGCCATGAAGAGCAGAAAACAAAAAGAACAAGACAAGCTCAGTTGAACATTGATTTTGGTATAGGTGGCTTCGGTGATATATTTGGTGTACTTTTAGAGCTCATATTACTTTTAAATTTTGTGGTGTGACATTTTAGCATGTGAGGAGCCTACATACCAAATTTCATGGCAGTTGGATCTGTATAGAAGGAGTTATAGCATAAAAGGCAAAAGGGGTAGAAGCTGTCAAATTCTAGGACAAAAACAGAAATTGTAAAATGATTTCATTTTTATGATTCTAAGGGGAAATTTTGGCCAAATTACTTCTACAAGATCTTCAAAACCCTATCAGCCCTCCAAGGCATATATAAGGAGAATAAAAAAGATGAGAGTGGAGCCCTTACATTTTTCTAAGCTCTCCTTCTTGTTCCTACTCATTTTATTTGTTTTCTTTGTGTTTTTGATTGGAATTGGCTTCTAGTTTGATTTCTTTTCTTGTAGTTTCTTATTTTAGGTAGTTTAGTGCTCTAAATATTGTTCTTAGATAGTTTAATTTATGTCATTTTCGGATTTATAATTTTTATGTTGTTTAGAATATATTTTTAGTGAATTTGGAGCTTGAACACCTTAGATAATGTATGCGTTCACACACACACACACACACACATATATATATATAGCAATAGATGTGTGTTTTTGTAATTTTCAGCTTTTAATTTGGGTATTTGAGCTTGATTAATTGCTTTTATAGGTCTGCCCAGGTTTTATTTTTATGAATTAATGGTTTATATTATGGATTTTTTGTTTATATTTAATGTTTTTATGTGAGTTTTACTTTATAATTGAATATATGTATGTTTTTAAGTTTTAATGTGTTTAATTTCAGTTTTCAATCTGTTTTAGGTGTGTTCAATTTTCTATAGTAAGTTCATTTTATTGGGCTTTGTGAATTTGGGTGTGATTAGTTGTTTTTAATTTTTCAACTATTTGTTTATTATTTTCTTGTACTTTATTTAATTTTTCAGCCCTTTTATTTTGGTTATTTTATTAGTTTATTTATTTTCTATTTTAATTATTTTAGTAATGTTTAGCTAGTGTGTGTTTGGGTTGGAAGTTAATGATAGAATTCTGGATAAATAATTGTGAAAATTGACTACGAATTGAATGGGCTTTGTGACTTAGGATATGATTGAATTGGGATTCTGCATAAATGTCATGAATTATGGATTAATGCTTAGGATTATCTACCTTAGGTGTAATTCCTAGTTCAATTTCTAGGATTGAGCCATGTGATACGTAATTGTCCTTAGTAATTTCCACAAGTAGTAATAGGCTAATCAGATTTGATAGGATACATAACTTACTAGTCTAGGATTCCAATTCTCCAAGTTACAAAGTCTAAGCTTGTGTGACTATGGCTTAGGTTACTTGTTCAATAGTATGTTAAAGCTACTGCATCATTAAATCTAGAGAGCTTTTTCAAGGTTAGCTTGACTTTAAAACTCTGGGTGATTTTGAAATGATTTGACTTTGAAAACCAATGGAATTTAAGGCAAGTGCACCTATTGCAAAAGTAATAAAGTGGAGCAATTTTTCAGACTCGGAGTGTCAAATACATGGGGAAAATGTTGCTTAACTACTAGGTTGATCAGATTACAATTAGTTAGGAAAAATCTAGATAATTTGATTAAAAATTGGAAAATGACTTACACTAGACTACTTTGGCTTAAACACTTCAAAAATGATTTTTAATTACTTCTGAAAAATTATAAAAATTACTAACTGTGTAAATTAGTAATGGATTAGATGATTGACTATTTAATTAAGTTCTAAAACAAATTTAAAGTCTGATTAAAGTCCTTCACCAAAACAAAACAAAGATATGGTTAAGACTTAGATTTTTCTCCATTTAATCTTTTCTAAAGTTTGATTATGCTTTAAAATCAAGTAAATGTGCTTTAATTTCAAGAAGGTGAGTTCTGGAAAATTAATCCTAAAACTCCAACTTTCACAAAAAATCCAGGTTTGGTCATACAAGGATTAAGTCATGTTGCTTATTGATTTTTCAAACAATTTAAGATGATTTCTCATGCTTAAACTATCTTAAATACTAATCTTAAGTGGTCAGCTTAAAATTGGTTCCTTAAGATCTTCAATAAGCAAAATACAGACATTTAAATATGCATTTAAACTCTTTTAAATCATCAAAATATCAATCTATAGCAACAGAAACGATTAGCCATACATTTGAATGAAAATATACAAGATATACATCTTAAACCACATACTTAGATAGATATACAAATATGAGCTAAATAAATTAGCTTAGAAGTTACAAAATGTATTTATAAAGATTCTAGACAAGTCTTGTACTCCTTAACGTGATTTGGACATCACCACAGCTTCTGAATCCACAAAATCTAGTAAAAAAATCAAAGAACATTCAAGGATATACACATAAGAACAAGAGCTTTGATTAATCCAAAAAACAAGAGAATATAATGAATGATCTGAGTTAGAAAACCCCCCATGATGATTTAGAAACTCAGATATATGTCTTACCTTCAATCTCCAACAAAAAACAACTCAAAATACAATCAACAACTCGAAATACAAGTGTTTGAAGCTTAAACTATCAAAGAGAAAAATAAGAGAGAAGCAGGAGCTTCTCTAACTAGTTTGATCTGAAGTTCTCCTCCTCTCTGTGTGTTTCCAGAGTTTTCTTGACTCTTTGGAGACAACCTAAACCTCTCACATATGCTAGTAGACAATGAAATTAATTAGGATCACGCTAGGCTTGAAATCTTCAAGATTTGGAGCTGAAATTATTGACTCTGTGTACAACAGCACCCCACCGACCTACAACGACATCCTATCAAGGTGCCGTTATAGGTTGAATACTGGACCCTTTAACGGACCCCTATTCTTCAGTCAATGGCACCCTCTCAAGGGCCATTACAGGGCAGAACAAAGAGGTTTTCTTGATGTTTTTGATCCAATCTTCATTATTAAGCTCCATTATGCAAATTAAATATATCAAGACATTAATTTAGCAGTTAACCACTGAATTATGGGTCATAATTCAACAAATTAACCATTAAAACTATATCAATTTGACCCATAACAATTCCCCCACACTTAAGTATTTGCTTGTCCTTAAACAAATTAATTCATCATCAAGTTCATAATAAAATATAAATATAGGAAAAACAATCCAGAAATTGACACTGCAATTATTGAAAATGCTTTCTCTATCCTTTAAAAATTTTGATGCATGGAAATGTCATAAGATTGATAAATCATATCAATTCGAAAATGCATTTAATTCAATTCATACCTTTTCAAGTGTCAACTTAAATTAAGAAATCAATTCCAC
>JAOXYD010028058.1:0-14275 GCA_028565735.1 Pinacopodium congolense | reverse complement strand
AAATTAAAATTCCTAAATTTTAATACTACATTGTTTTGAAGTTATAAATAAATAAAAAATTAACAAAATATGATAAAAATGAGTTAAATAATAGTTAAACAATATTACAAAAAGCTAAATGAAACATTTTAATGAAATTTTTAAAAAATAAAATTATGAAAAAAGTATAGTATAATTATCCCTTTTTCCTGTAATAGTAATTTGAAAGGTTTGTCTTTTTTCATTTAAATATGGATGGTGAAATCGGCCCTAATTTGTTTATCATATTTTAAATGAAGGCCTATGATAACCTAAAATAGTTTCAATATAAATTTACTTTAAAAAGTTCTTAAGTTTATGAGGTTTTAGAAAAAAGTTAACTACTCTAGAGAAAATGCTTCTTCCTCTCTTGCCTTAGCTGTCATTGTTTTCACCTTAGTCTTCTTCCCTCTTGCCTTTACCATCCTTTTCACCATTTGCAAATGGCCTTCTTTCCTCCTTCTAGAGCTCCTAAATCTAAGGGCTCTCCGAACCCTCTTAAGACCCCATCCTAAAAAATCTTATCACTGAATCCTAATCCTCCTCCTATTAGTATCTTGACATCGCTCCCCCTAATTTTTTTAATTCCACCTACAAATTGCTCTCCAAGCCTCCCTATTTCGAAAAGCCTTAACCTTTCCCTTATTAATCCTAGTTCTTCCAACCCTAAAGATACCTTACCCTGAACAACTATAACCCTTCTTCACAAAATCTTGACTTTAACCACCCGAAACAAACTTTTCCTTCATTTCAACTAGCAAACTTACAAATCCCTAATCTCCTTTGGCTCTTGATATCGAACTCTCGATAACTCTCTAAATCCAATCTAACGTAGCCCCTTATTATTCACTTTGTCAAAACATGGAAGGCAATTTTGATTAAAAGCAATGAAGGCTTCTAAAAAAATATTACTACTTCCCCATAATACTTCCCTCCCCAAATATACTTCCCTCCCCAAATAGTAAACAGAAACATTAAGGTTGAATCCCTAATAGAGAAAGCTTCCAAAGGAGCGGACAAATTTAAACACTATCTAGTTGGATTCTTTACTAGTAAGAGGCTAGCATTCACTATAATAAATAAAGCAACCCGTAGTTTCTAGGTAAACCATGGCTTACTTGAGATATTTATCATTTACAACAATGATTTTTTTAATCCAAGTTTGTCACTTTAGATAGGCTAAATAATTTCCTAAAATCAGGTCCTTAGCAAAGTAAAGACAAACCTTTATTCCTTGAGAAATGGTCTTTGGGATGAATGTAACTTATAAAGGTCTTATATGCCCCTATTTAGGCTAAGTTTCATCATATTCTTTTGTAATACTAGATAACTGAGGGTTTAAACTATATTGCTAGTTTTGTAGGCCAAGCACTTTTACCAAACATAGCTACAATAAAAATGTCTAGAATTAACTATGCATGAGTTTGTGATACGATGGACCTTGAATAAAACTAACCAAAAACCTATCAAGTTTCCATTTATAAGGTCTAGGGCCAAAAGGAGTGGTATACCTATCCAAATTACCTACGAATGGATTCCTTGCAATCCATAAACAAAGTAATGTTGGGTACTTGTACGAAACAAATTTCGAAATGGGCTCCATGAAGAGTTCATAAACTCATCCTCGTAGTAGTAAACACCCACCCCCCTTAAGGTAGCCTAGCAAGATAAAGAAATACCTATATTTGCTTAAGATACATACTAAAAAAAACCCTATAACTCTTTAAGAAAGGACTCAAGGAGATTTGGAAATTGCCAAGGAAAAGATTAATGCCTAAACCTATAATATTGGCAACTCTAATACCCAATCCTTACCAAATATTACTTTTGATTGTGAAGTTATGGTTAAAAACCTAGGTGAAGGTAGTAGTGAGTTTATTTTAGAAGATGAACTAACTATTTTTGAAACTTTAAGTAATCTTAGGAGGAAATCTAAGAGAAAAGATAAGATCTAGGTTTTTTAAGTAGTTGGCTTTATGTCCTTTGTCTTTTAGAATGTTAGAAGACTCAATTGAAAAAAAAACAACTAAGCGTCAAAAATTTTCTTAAATCAGTAAGTTCTTCTTTCGTATGCTTAATTAAGATTATAATCAAGTCTTATCTTAGCAATGACTAATCTTTAATCTAATAGGTATACCAAGATTTGCATCTTTTGAAACCCTTAAGCTATTTCCTGCACCCCCATGAAACACTTGATCAAATTATCAACCTCAAGATCTCTTTCCCTAAGTTTTCAAGTGAGCTTTTCCTGACCTGTATGGTTGTAATAACTTGAACCATAGAAACATCTTTAGGCCGCTCTTTATAGATTAAACTCTCCAGTAGGTTCTTACCTTGGTTCATTGCTGGAGAATTTAACACTATTCTCCACCTTCATGAAAATTCAAATCCTAACTCCTTCTGTAAAGTAAGTCTATAGAATTTTAAAGTTTGCTTAGATACATATTCCTCTAAGACCTAAACTATAATGTCCTCTTTTTACTTATTCAAATAAGTAACTTAAGTTTTCAAATATAACCAAGAAGATTAATAGAGCCCTAGAAAATCTCCACTAACTGAAAACCTTCCTTTATCTCATACTAGCACTGGTAAACCTAATGTCTCTGATCATTGTACCCTTAAAGTCCTTATACCAGATCATAAAAAAAAGGACCACTCCTTTCTAATTTTTTAGTTGCCTGTCCAAGCATCAAAACTTCCTTTAGACTATGAAGAATGCATGAAAAACTCCCATAAGGGGGGCCCCAATGTTCTCTACTATTAGTAAGTTTAAATTGGTAAAATGATTTCTTAAGATTTTTAATAAAGAAGACATTGGAAACCTTAACTTGAGGGTGAAACAATTAGATTTTTACCTTTAAAATATCTAAATTCTTCTTTTCATTAATGCCTCTAATAAAGATCTCCTTGATAAGGAGCAGGAAACTACCCATGTTCTTTACATTGCTCTTAAAAATTAAAAATCGTTCTTTAAACAACCCTTTAGGATATCTTGGTTAAAGGAAGGGGATGGGAATTCCATATTTTTCCATAATTCTATCCTTCCATATAATAATAAAAATAATATTTTACTATATCCTAAACAACAGTGATCATCTCATCTCTAACCCCAAGGAAATCCAAAACCTATTTCTTAATTTTTTCCAGGACATTTTAAGATTAGAAAGAGGGGATGTTGCAAACGTAGATTATTTGAATAGCTTCATAGACAATCAAATCCCCCCTTCCTTAATTCTAACTTAAAGGCTTCTTTCACTGCTTAGGAAATTAAAAAAAGCTTTTGACAGATTCAAACTTAACAAAACTCCTAGTCCATATGGTTTCAATGCTGACTTCTTTTAAAGTTCTTGGGATATTATCAATAACAAGGTTACTAAATCTATCTTAGACTTTAAAAAAAAAGAAGGGAAACTTCTAAGATAAATCAATTCCACTTTCATTACCTTGGTCCCTATATATCTTAATCCTTCTAGGGTCACTAATTATAAACTATTTTTTTATTATAATATGATTTATAAAGTTATTTAAAACTCTTAAAAATAGGATCCAAGTTGTTGTTCCCTTTATTATCAGTTCTAATTAGTCAACTTTTATTAAGGATGGGAGAATTAGGGATAACATTCTTCCATCTCAAGAAATTCTCAAAAATTACCATCTCAAAAGTGTTTATGATAGATGCACTTTTAAAATAAATCTTAGGAAAACTTCTGACTCCATTGAATGAAATTTCATTATTGCTACCCTTCAAGCTTTTGGCTTTTTGTTGACTTTTGTGAACTTGATTAAAGAATGTATCACTTCTTCTTCTTTCACAATCTTAGTTAATTGGGAGCTTTAAATTTTTTCAAGGGCAGATCTAGTCTAAGACAAGGGGACCCTCTCCCCTTACTTATTTATCATTAGTATGGAAGTTTTCACTCAGATTTTACCCCATCATATCTCCTAAAATCAATCCTTTATATATAACTGGAGGCATTCAATTTTCTCAGACAATAATGAAACTGTGATCTATACAGAGCCTGTTGCTTTACGATGGGCTTACCCTTCGACGATCGGATTTCATCGTTTTTCTCGATTTTTGTGTCACGGCAACTCTCTCACTTACTTTTTACAAATGAGTTATTGCTTTTTTTGAACTAGATTTGCCATCCATTATAGTCCTCTTCCAGGCCCTAAATCATTTCACTAGTTTCTTAAGGCTTAGTATAAACCACTCTAAGAGCCAATTCTTTATCTACCACTTTAGTAGGGTAATCTCCCTCCTCCATCTCTGATGTATTAGGAACTCAAGTGGATCGGTTTTACTAAATACTTAGGAATTCCTCTCTTTTCTTACAAGTTCACCAATAGAGATTACAAGCCCCTTATAAATAGAATCCATAAAAAATTCTCCTCTTGGCTAATCTAATCCCTTTCATATGTAAGTAGACTCCAACTTATAGTTTCTATCATCTAAAACGTCTAAGTTTACTAGTCCAATCACTTCCTCCTTCCTCAACTACTATTAAATAAATTAAAATGCTGAGAAATTTGCTTTGGTCTAAGTCTAACAAAAAAACTAGTTCCCCTAAATAGGTTAATCTATATACTCCTAAAAAGATGGGAGGTTTAGGTATTAAGAACCTTCGAACATGGAATAAAGCTTTATTAAATAATAGAATATGGATTCTCTTCAATGACTTGGAATCTTTGTGAGTTAAATAGGTCCATATTGTTATTTTTAAAAACAAAAGCTTATGATAACTGAAGTATAAAACAAACAATACCTAGAGCTAGAAAAAGATTTTCCAAATTAGGAATCAGCTCCTTTCTCACTTTATAATTAAGATTGGAAATGAGAAAGATACTCTCTTCTGGTGTGATCCATGACACCCCATTGGTACCTTTAACAATATCTACCCTCCAAGGAAAATATACAGATCAGTTCTCCCTTCCAATTCCAAGTGGCTTCAATCATTTCCAATAAAATCTAATCCTGACCAATCTGAGACATTCCAGTCTTAAATTTCCTATCCCAAAGTCATGTCCCTTTCCGCCCTAATCCCTCTTTAAAAGATAAGCTTGAATGGGTGCCTCATCCTTCAAAAATTTATTCAAACCCCTCTATTTACAAAATCCTCACCCTACCTTACCTTTAACCAGACTTGTATGGTATAAAATAGCTACCCCTATAAAGTTTCATTTGGCATCTAGCTTGCAAAGGTAAACTGCCCACTATAGACAATTTGTCTTTCCTCTAACCTAAACTGATATGCATTGTGTAGAACAAACCATAAATCAATTGACCTTCTCTTCTTTACCTACACCTTTTTCTAGACTATATGGAATGTCATTTTGACTCACTACCTCCTTCCCACTCGTCTTCTCCCCTCTCTTTATGACAACTTTCATTGGATTTTAAACCTTAATTTTCATAGTCCTAGGCTTTCCCTTCTCCTAAATACCTGCCTTGCAACAAATGTATATACAATTTGGTAAGAAAGGAATATCTTAATCTTTCAAAATACTACAAATTTTGAACAAGGCATTGTCTCTAAAGTAGTCAAATTTATTAAAGAAATCCCCTTTCAAAATCAAATGAGAACTTTCTTACCTTATATTTATAATCTTTTATTACACTTATTACTAACTTATTTTACAGGTTTTGGTTGTGAAATTTTAATAAGCCTAACTAAGAATCAAATAAATAAGGAAACTCCTCTAATTGCATGATTAAAAAGGAGCATACCTACTTCACCTAAACCTATTACTATACAAAGGAGGCATGGTAAACCCTATTAAGAGATCTAGTAAGAATCCAGAGAAGACATCGACATATCAAGGTTAATAAAGTTTTGGGGTGCGTGAAGAAGAATAGATTTTAGATCATCCCTACCTCTTGAAGGTCCTCTAAAATTAAAGAAGAAAGATGAGACTAAATTAAGGGAAGCAGACTTCCTATCAACTCTATTAGATTTTACTGAAATATAATTCCAGCATCTAATTAGGGACAAACTCATAGAATTGGGTGTAGATCTAGATGCGTTAGCAATTAGTAATAACAACTTGAGCTCTCCAAAAAAACTTCCCAATCTCTTCCTTACCTACAGTGGAACCCATCATGAACTACTCAAAAGATAGAAAGGATTACCTATAACAGAGAAAGAGGGACATATGCTACAAGAGGAATCTAGAAAAAAGGAAAAGGAAGATGATCAAAGTAATGGAGGAACTCACCCATTCGGAGGAAATTGTCCAAGGTCCAGTTAATGCCAAAGGTAAGCTTCAATTAGTATCTTAGGACTTTTTCCCCGTATTTTTAATTTTTCTAGTTGTGGTAGATGCCATCAATACCTTTGTAACTACAATTGCTTATTTGGTGCTATCATATGTTTTAGTGTTTTTCTAGTATATCTTTGAACTATTCTTTTATGTAACATTTTTTTTTTCATTCTCTTTTTAATGAATTAGCTTTTCTATTAAAAAAAGTTTAGGTGGTTTTATCTTTGTCACTCTTTTCCATTTTGATAAAGAACTTTTACATGGAGTCCAAAATTTTTCTCTGTCACATAATGATGCATTTAAAAATATCCTCTATCATAACTAATTTCACCTCATTAAGGATTTATCCCTGCTAGTTGAATCTATTGTGCACTTTGTTTGTAACCTCAAATAAGTAAAAAAGCATTAAAATTTTATTTGATCTAAAAATAAAATATAAATTAAATTAAATGTAAGGAGAATTGATATTGAAATTAGGGAGAAATCATGATTTGATTGACATTGAAAGGTAACATTAGGAAGTACGCAATATTCTTGTGAGATGAAAAATCAAAATGGTGACAAATGGATGCCTTATTATAGATTGGGTTATTGCAATTTTACGACCATATTGTTGTTTCATAAAAGAAAACACTTATCTTTACTTTAAATTTATATGTGCATTTTACATACCTAAAAATCAATGTTTGTGGAAAAAATTATGATGAGATCAAAATCTTAAATATGCTATGCATCAAGGTGATGCTTTTGAATACATATTTATATTTGATGCCCTTATAAGATATTGATATGATAGGGTGGTAATACATACTATATTACTTCTTTTTTAAAGGAATTATTTAATTTTATATAGTAAAGTACAAAATGTTTTGATTAAAGGTATGGTTTATGATTATAGTTCAGTTCATTTAGTGATAAATAATTAAGATCAAGTTCAAATATTACCTATGTGACTATAAAATTCTCATGTGATAATGTATGAATGTTCTTCATAATTGAAATATGGTAAAACATATTATATAATTACACTTGGGGGTCATCAAGTAGTTCACTTGTTATTATGGATGATACATAAGATGATGACCAACTATAAATGAAATTATGTGAAGATAATTATTGTTCAATAAAGGATTCATTATTTTAAAATAACCAGGGAGGCTGATTAATTTGGATTGATTTAGAAAATTGTTGGCGATGTGGTGGTTGAAAGAAGTTTCAATTATGATTAAAGAATCATTTCTTAAGGTATGAAAATTGACCGTGTTAATTCACATATAATATGAGTACAATCAAAATCCAATGACTAATTTTAAGCATTGAATAATGAAAAGATTGAACTGCATAGAAAAAATCAACTATAAAAAATTACTAAAAAGTCAGTCATTAACATTTATAATATTTAGATTGTCATTATATATTGTTAGAATTTTCATATAAGTTAGAATATGTAATTACCAATCAAATCCGTGGAATCAAGATACTGCAATTCATCTAACTTAAATAATAATTTAAAATATTATCCTATAGATACATCATCAGTATCCTAAGAATTCAATGGTTTACACAAAATTACATTAAAGAGTCAACTTATAAGTTCAATTAAATGTATACTTAATTAAAAAGTTAAAGATGAAATATAAAGTTAAAGATTTAGAGACTAGATTATTAATAATTAAATTTAGATGCCTGAATCCCTCCTACAAAAGGATGCAACACCCGATAAAATAAACTGCAGGGAATTGAGTTGTAAAGTGGAGCTTTGCCCTTTTACTATATAGGCCAGCTAATTGAAGTCAAATCAAATAGCACAAAGATTTGAAACTTTACTATCCCAAAATTTAAAAGTAAATTTAAAAATTGTATAACAACATTTCTGGATTTTTTTAATGTAATTTTTAGTTTTTATTTTTTATTTCTTAATTTTTATTTTAAAAAGAGAAAGGTGTTTTACTCATATTTGTAATAAAAAATTAAAAATAAAAACTTATATGGTTGAGATTTATCATAAAAAATTAATTTAGTGATGATAATTAAATATGAAATAAGTTTAAATTTTTATATTAAAAATACTCTCATATACCTTAAAAATACATATTTAGTTAATAGATTATGCATAAATAAAAGACAAAAAAATTAAAAAATAATACAAAATACAAAAATAAAAATAAAAAACAAAATTTTAATGTTAAACTAAACGGAGAGTATCTTTCTTTAACCAATCTAATCAAGTCTGTCATTTCTAGTTTAACACTATACTCCCTGTCAATTATTATGATTCCTAAGAACATTCTGATCAAATTTGAAATTTTGAGGAAAAAGTTTCTTTGGGGAACTAGTGCTGGACGTACCAAAATGATTAATTTTGCTCGAAAGCAAGTTTGTCTAAGAAAATTTGATGGAGGATTAGTAGTGGAAGATTTCATCTGAAAAAGAAAATGCTACTCTTCTTTACAAATAGTGGTGGATATGTGCTGCAAACTAATTTCACTTTGGAGGAGGTTCTCTACGCCTTGAATATGGTCGGGAAAAACGCACTTGGTGTCTTAGTGCTATATCTAAAGAAAAAAAATTATGTTCTACTAAAAAATATCAAAGGTTAGGAAAGATCTCATCTCTAATAAATTGATCAATATACAATTTTTGGGTTGGATCTTAAATCATGGGAGTCATATTTCTTTGAAATCGAAACTCTTAAGAGAAACTTTTCTAAGAAATACTATAACTCATCCATGGCAAAGGATGTCAAGTTTACTGATATATATTCCCTTAATCCTCGAATTAGTGCTTGAAAATTGATTACTGGAGAACCTTGAAAGACCATAATGTCTTGATGAACAACTTGTTGGCCCTGTTCGTAAATGATTTTTTTTTGTGATTTTGGTTTTTGATTTTTTTAAATATAAAAATAAAAAAAATTACAGAAATAAAAAATACTAATATAACACAGAAATCGAAATAAATAATACAAAAATTTATAAAAATATACAAAACTTAATATAAAAATACACTAATTATTACTAAAAATTAAATCAAACGACTTTGATTAACATCTTGTATGATATTTGTGAATGAAGGTAAACTTATTTCAGAATATGATACTGAAGGTAGGTTCACTTCTAAATCTTTTAATAACACAAAGACTTGTTGCAAAGGGGAACTAGTCTGCTTGCTTGTGGACTTGCTACTCTACTCTTAAGGCTTTTGTTTGGCTGTGATGTATGTGGTGTAATCACCTACTTTTACATTGCAAATGTAATTGAAATATTCTGGTCTGAAATTCTCAAGTAGTGGAGACTACTTAATTACTTTTCAGGTACTAGGTGAAAACTTTCTATCCCAAGTTAAAGAAATGATCTTTGACAATAAATTAATTAAAAGATTTTATCTGACAAATTTGATTGATTGGAAATGGCATGATCTTCAATAGAAAAGATCAAAATATACAAGAGACGATTAACAAAATCAACTTCTCCTCTTATCTATGGGTCAATGCTAAAGAAAAGAAATCCTGCTCTTCTTTTCATTTATGGTCCTTTAATCCCAAATGTAACCTTTAAAGTGTGTTTTTTTTTAATTTGTAACAGAAAATTTGCTGCCTTATGCTGAGAGAAAAAAATTTATATGAATATATTTTTTCATAAAGTAAATAATAGGAATATTGGATAAACTTTAATAATTTGAGACTCTGAACTCTATAACGTGAAAGTTTTACAAACATTATAATTTGAGTTATTCTTTTAAATTTAACTTGTAACAATTAGAGTAATTAAAATATTTTGCACTCAATTCCTGTCCTTCTATAAACCTTCTTTACCAAGTATTTTACTAAACTAACTTTTAGCTATGGCTTATGTGCTTAAACCAAGATGCAAATGAATAGGGACTAGTTAAGAAGTATAGAGATAAATACGCAGAATTAAAGAAACATAAATCTATATCACTAATTTGCAAAATTATAGAGAATAGAAAACTTTAAATATCACATTCGTATTATAATTTGTAAATTTAATTAACATTTTATTTTTACTTTGGATCAAAACTAGAGGATTAGCAAAATAGAGTTTGAAAACAGATTTCCAAGACGATAAATTTTGGCAAAGCTGAAATGAACTGTCTGATGATTAACTTGCATCATAGCTAGCTAGACACAAAGGGATTTTACTGTTTTAGTGATTATAAAGTTTCGTTAACTAATAGAAAAAGGTTAGGGATGTCGAATGGTCTTTATGAAACATAAAAGCTGCCTGTTTGGTTCGGCTTCAATTTTCGAATTTTTTAAACACAAAAATCAATAAAGAACATTATAGAAATCGAAAAAAATATATTTTAATACAGCACAAAAATCAAAATAGGCAACACAAAAATTTATAAAAATATACAAAATCTAATACAAAATTACAATATCCACAATAAAAAATTACAATCAAAAGCTCAATCAAACGGCCCTGGTGTTTGGAAAGGTTTCTATTTTTGAATTTGATTTTCAGATTTTTTAAATACAAAAATCAATAAAAAACATCACAGAAATAAAAAAACACACTATAATACAGTACAAAAATCAAAATAGAGAATACAAAAATCTATAAAAATATACAAAAATATAGCATTTACAATCAAAAACTAAAATTAAAAGCTCAATCAAACGACCCTAATGAAACATAAAAGCTAAAAGACCTTAATATTTATCAAATAAATGAAAACAAAATTTTTTTTCTAGTGCTTAGATTCATCTTCAAAAATTAGCTGCTGCAAATTTCGAATTGAATAAGGACATGAATGAAAAAGGAAAATTGATTACGTGGGCCTAAACTGACAATTAAACCTACGACTTAATTAAGAGGAACATTTGTCAATTTTGGCCGCATATACTTTGTCTTTGAACATGATCTAACATTAATAACTTGGCGAAAAAGGTCTAATTGATACTATTATTGCTTGTAGACCATTTCTTGAAGTTTCCCTTTGTTGTTACCTTACGAGAAAAATAAATAAATAATGACCAAGTGTTTCATCAAAGACTGCAATTTGCAGATGCAAATATTTTTCTTGCATCATTCTTCCCATTTTTCTTCATATAATATTAACCTGGTAATAGAAGTCATTCCCCATCAAAAACTTATTTTGACTTGCTTAACCTATTCTTCATGATCTTTCACCGAACCATGAGAAAAGCAGAATCTTCCTTAAACAATTCAGATTGTAGCAGTTTGTGTTAACATATAAAGCCAAATCTAGAAAGTCGAAGGCATATTCTTCTTTATATCATTATTTTCTTGGACCAGAAAGCATGTGTATCAAAACCCTCAACTTCTACCCTTTGGATTGGTTCAAAGCCAAAGGATTAAACTTTCATCTCATGTGGTTAGATAGTGCATTGAGAAACATAATTAAAACAAAAATTAACAGTTTAAAATGATTAATACTACAGTCCATGACATGTTAAGAGAGTAATAAGGAAATGTTTGTGGGCAGTATTAAAAGGTAGTACCACAAATTAATTGTATATGTTAGTAAAAACTGTGAGAAAAGTCGAGCAATGATTATCAACCTAGCATTGGAACTCATTTACCCATAGCATTATTATTATTATTCTAAATCAAAATGTTAGAAAACATGGTAGCTATTGAAGTGACAGTGCCTCTAGCATTCCACATTTTTTTATATGAGATGATACTTAACTATACTTGTGCTCGTATTTGTATGGTTAACAACTCATCTATATTTTTTGTTTACACTTCCACAACTTGATTTTATGGTTCTATATGAAATTAGGTTTAAACTTTGTCTCCACTAACTCAGATGTTTATTAAAAACTCGTACTTGTTGAACAATTTAGAGTAGAAGTGCAAGAAAATTACGAAGTTCGAGATCACATAATCTCTTCAAGAGTTTAAAGTATTTTATGACAAGCAATTTTTTCTTAAGTAATAGATGTGATCTCTTTCTGTAATTGATAAACTTTGTTTGAATTCGTTTTAGATTTTGGATTTATTTTTTAAATTTTTTAAACACAAAAATTAATAAAAAATATCACAAAAATAGAAAAAAAAACTTTAATATAAAAAAAATCGAAACAGACAATATAAAAATTTATAAAAATACACAAAATTCAATATAAAAATATAACAACTATATTCAAAAATTCAATCAAACAGTCTCTAAAAGTCCATTTGATTTCCCAAAACGTTATTCAATGTCAAGCCACAACTATCTCGTAGAATTAGCATAAATGAATGCATCTATTATGTCTTTTGAGATGGAATTCAAAATCCATGAAATGATCATATAATTAGTTCTAATCCACCCTATCATATTGAAACGAATCTAGAGTAGGATGAAGATGTTTACCATTGATGAATCGAGCTTATCGTTAGCTCTCAAACCTATACATATTGCATGACTCTATGACAGATAATTGCTACCATTAAGAGGTGTGATTACTAAAACCAGACTTGAATTATTAGAATTTTGTAAAAAAAATTTATTCATCATAATTTTAGAATATCTTCATTCACTTTTCATATCATTCATAATCAAGTTTGTTTAACAATCACAAGATTCTATTTTAAGAATGAAACGGTAGATATTTGTGGATCAATTTAGCTCTGATACTATAAAAAACTGAAGAAAAATTGTATAAAAACTATCTCACTTAATTCATTAACGCTGTACAAGAATCATATACAGAAAACAGTCGGTAACTGTCAAATATAAAAACAGTTTAAATAGTTGAGTAACGATTATATACAGTGATAACTAACGTTTCTATAATAATTAACGGAAAAGCTTGGAAGAAGACTAGTGAATAGCGAACATACCCTGTTCCCCCTGTTCAGACGAGGATGCGTCTCTCACTAAATATCATTCATATCTCTAGAAATATTAATGAACGAAGAAGAAACAAATAAAGTTACAGAAATACCGTCATTACGTGGAAGGAAAGTGCTAAGGAACTATTCCATACGTCACGGATGAAATAATGCAGCAGTAGTATTCAATGGTCGTCCTTTCAAGTCAATTCAAAAGCGATCAATTTAATGGGGTTGACCCTACATGCTTTATCGATTAATAATTACTCTGGAGTCTGGACGACCTCTTCATGTTTCCTTTTTTTCTAGCAAAAGTTATTCCATGATGAAAACTAAAGCAGAATAAAATAAAATATTAGATACTGTAGCTTGGAAAGTGCTCGAAGGTTACCACAGAAGACTCCTAAATGCTTATGTTATTTACGTATTTAAAAAAAAAACAAATTAGCAATGATGCGTATCATAATGATGTGTAAGAAACCAACACCTTCATTCTTTTCGAAAGTAAAACCTCTGTATGTACCCATTTTACTTCACAACTTTTCTTATCAGACAAATCAAAACAAGATTTTGCTTGCCGGCTTGCCCCCACAGTAAGGAAGAGGAAAAAATTGCTCCAATGCATGTTGTTGGTACTGGGACGCTAATAAGTGCATGTTTCTTTGACGGAAAATTTTTGTTATTGGTTGGTGATAGAAATATATTTATTATTTTGTAAAATTTTTTAAATTTTTTATATATTTTTTAAATTTTATAAAATAATAATCCTAGATATTCATCACTCCTCGACCATGTAATCAAATTCCTTTTTTTAAATGTATTTGTTAAATACTTTGAAGGTTTATCATGCTACTGTATGTAATGTAAACTATATTTGCCCAAATTTCCTTTTTAAGTAGTTGTACAGTTGCTAAGTTCTTATAATAAACTTATAAAATGTTTGGTCGAGGAGAATGACCATTTTATTCCCTATCTATCCCTAAAGAATATAAATTCTTTATTTGGTTAATAAAAAGCTTACAGAATAATTATTTTTAAGAATAGATAATCCTTATTTTTTAGAAATAGGTATTTCTTACCCTACCTGTCTTTAGTTATTCCGTTGTTTACTTTTTTCTCTTTTACGTGTCTTCTTTACATCTCTTAATAAAAATTTTATTATTATTATTAATTATTTTATTATTATT